>VDFB02339324.1:0-14938 GCA_007258455.2 Sequoia sempervirens | reverse complement strand
TATTATTATATATCCATACTTTAAAAATTTCACCCAAACCATTGATTTATTACATATATCAATGAACATACCTTTATGTGTTTATCAATCCAAATTTGACTATCTTCCCACACAATGTCACGTCCATTATTTGAATATCAACCACATGGAATTAACCCATACCTTTTAAAAAAAAAAATTTAAAATTTGAGCTACTTGTCACCTTTATTTTCTTTCTCTAAACAACCAAAGTACACAATTAAAAGAATTAATGTTATGTGCTAGCATTCAAAGGTGTTTGATGTATTTATTTATACATGTCCTCAATCATCTTGTAGAATTTACACATCATCTCTTAGAATAAAGAATAAAGGAGTAATCAATGTCAAGACACTTCCATTTTTATGTATAATATTTTTTAAAGAAATTTCTTTACATCATTCTTATGTCCTTATTTTCTATATTTAAACTTTTGTATACATTTCTACGGGTTAACTTAGAGGAACAAATTTCCTTCGTATGAAATGGTACCTATTCCTAGGTACTTTTAAATATCATTAGCCCATGTAGATATCATAGAAAAGTAGTGGAAAAGGATCACCTCATCAAGTAACGAAGAAGAATTGCACAGTGCAAGGGTAAAATATAAACTCAAAGTATGAATCCTCAACCATAAAGTTGGTCAAGATGTATGGACATGATCCCAAACAATACAAAAGCATAACTAATGATTTGAAGCTTTCCACTAATAGAGAGATTAAACTTTCTAAGGAGATATCTATATGATTGAAGAATCTTCTTCAAAAGTTCTATATTTTTTATTTTTATAATTAATTATATGAATCAATTATATTTTAATATCCTCAAATATATATTATAATTTATATGTTTCATAACTCTCATATATCGTTGTTTAATCTAGACTAGTTTATGCTCACTTTTTAACATTTACTTAATTATCTTATGTTAACCATATGGAATGTTTATTGTCATTTGTAATAACATTTGATGCTTAAATATAAGACATTTTGATTATTTATAAATTCTATATAAAACTTAAAAAAGGAGAATTTCTAGATATCAGTGTTAGATAAAAAATTTAAATTCTTAGTTATTATTACAAATAGAAATAATGTAAAAATTAAAACCAAAAATTAAATATATATTTGAAGGTGGCAAAAGATTAATTAGTAGATTTCATGTATTAGGATGTTTTCTTTGAATCATGCAAAAAATCCAAAAGAATTTTTGAATACAACACATTACTCATCCAATATCACATTCACACTCTAAGTAATCCTTTGTAAATACAAAAGATCAATTATTCTCTCTATTCAAATAATTTATTTTTTTGAATATTTCAGAATGTTGATGCCATACTTAGCTTGTTTCTTTTCATAATCTTCACTATAATCAATAGAAAGGATAATAAATGGCTTCCATGGTTTTGTTATCGTATTAAGCTATAACATACACACACCACCCCTAGGGAAAAATCCACACCAATCACAACAAAATAAAAGTATGTTTTAGTACCAATCTCTACGAAGGTTCAATAGGGACCAATATAATTTTTTACATAGTATCTATCACTTTCCTTGCATCTCTTAGAACCCCCATGAACATGGAAGAGATATTTGTATTCACGTGATATCTATGAAATTAATGACTATAAATAGATTTTTCAAAACTAGATCAATAGTTGTATTAAGATAAATGAGTTGGTTTGTATAATGATAAATGGTTCTCTAAGAGTGTATCAGTAGAATAAATAGATAAGAAAATAAATCACGCCCATGTTAGAATTATTAATGAAATTCACTTTATAATTAGATTTTATATTTTTTAATAATACATTTCTTTTAGATTGTAATTTAATTGAAAAAAACAATCAATAAAATTTCAAAAAATTTACTATATTACAAAATTTATTTTCATTTTTTGAAAAAAATGAAGTTTTACCCATGAAAACAAAAGTGAAAAACAAAATCGAGGTTTAAAAATCTATTTTTCCTCCAAACTTCATATTGCTGGAAAAAAATCATTTTACTTTTGAATTATGCTATGTAAACTAAAATACTAGTCTTTCAAAATTCTTTCATATAACTAATTTTTAAGACAAAATCAGCTTTGTTGAATGATTTTTTGGGAGATCAATGTTTAATATTAAAAGAAAACATTTAGTATGAATAGATCAGTCTAAACTCACGAATTCAGCTACCTTACAGTCTCTTCTTCTTCTTCTTTTTTTGTTAATCCGTAGCTTCCTTACAGTCTTTACTTAAGCAATATTATAAATATTATAAAATTTTATAATTGGTTCCTTGCCTTTTTTTTGGTAAAAGAAGATATAGTTACACTAAAAAAGAGGTCAGTAAATATTAAATAGCAATAGCTGTATAAAAAATAAAAAGAACTAAAAAAAAGTCACAAATCCTCTACCACCAAAATATCAGAAATCAAAATGAACCTCAGGATACATAATTAATGATCAACCTGTATTACATAAATCACCGGCAATTCTTTTATTTAAATAGGCTGCTTATTTAATATCGTTCGGAAAAACATCTGTAAATAGTGAATTAGGGGATACTCAAAGCATTCAATACGGAATTGAATGTAACAAGTCTTTATATACCAGCGAATTTTTCAAGAACCGTAGCTTTCTCCATATTTTCTTTATCAGCCACAACTTCATGCTTGAAATGCGAGTATATGAAAGGCTTGTAACACCTTGGATTGTCGTCATCCACAAGCTCCACAGGCGCCAAGATTTCCGTCTCGTCTGGAAAGGCAGTGAAGAAGCCAATTGACATACGATCTCTCCAACCTTTATAAACAACACGATGCTCTGCGCTGCGGTATTTGCCGTTACTCCTAGCCTGCAAACATTTCCATTGTTCATACCGAACTCTTATTGTCAGTAATACTAAAAAAAATAATTAGAGCTGTAAGGGGAGAAAAAATTGCGTACCTTGAAGGAATCCCCCAGATTGACCACAAATGAATCAGAGAGAGGTTCGACGTTGAACCATTCGCCCTCTCGAGATCGAATCTGAAGGCCTCCCACATCATCTTGGTATAGAATTGTGAGGCACCCCAAATCTGTATGGGAGAGGAACGACTCCTCTCCAATGGATATTTTTTCCGGTGGATAGCCATTTATACGCAATACTGCTGCGCATTTTTCAAAGTGGGAGTGGTAGAAAGTGTTGACTTCCAACCGCAGGCTTGCAAGAATTATTTTTGTAATTTGTTTTGCAATATTCGATACAGACAAAGCGTATGTTGCCATCGTTTCGCTGCCAAAGAATGAAATATTAGACAGGGCAAGACGGACTAGCTTTAAAGGAAAAGGAAAGATGAATAACATATCAAAAGATTGGGTTCCCTTCTGGGAATATCTTGGCACACATTTGCTCAATGGAAGCTGGATTAGTCGAGTCTGCAAAGCGAAATACCTCATAATTTGGTTGTCGGAAATAAGCGTCGTATGGATTAGCAGTTAAGACTCTGTCTTTCACTTCGGTGGGCTGGCACAATAAATTTCGACAAACATTGTCAGCCCTTTCCATAAGATCTAATGGAATTCCATGGTTGACAAGTTGGAAAAATCCCCATTCTTCGCAGGCCTTTCTGAGTTTGGTGACAACGGGATGAAATCGAAGTTCTTGAGCGTCGAAGTCTTGTGGAAAATTGGAAATGTCGATGGTAAGGAGATCAACTTGAGATACAATGGCTTCAAGGGGTAAAGGCATTATGTATGTTGTTGTAATAACACAGGAGAAGAATGTGAAGTGTTTAATGACTTCATATTCAAGTTCCTGCCTTTATAGAACTTTATCCAGAGGTGGCATATTTGGGCCTAGCTTGGGGAAATGGCTAAAAATAATGGCCAACTCCAAAATTGGAATCCTCAGTCGCTCTTAACGAAACAGAGGACGAGAATATCTCGGAGCAGTTGGTTTTAAACACAAAAAATCATAGAAGCTGCATAAATTTTAGTAAGTTATTTTATAGCAATTTAAAATTTTAATTATTTAACTCAATATTAATTTTTGAATTTTAAAATTCAGGAAGAGGATACGAATCCCAATGGCCTAAGTGCAATGAAAGTCACCATCCCAAAGAGATGACTACGGTGAAAACAGAGAAAATGTTCGATGACAAAATTGTGTATTGTCGATGACCAAGCAAAGAAATTATTTGTGATTAAATTCATCTTTTTTAAATTGTTGTTTTGAAACTAGATTCCCTTAGAGAGAGAATAAATAATAAAGAATGAATCTAGTGGCGGAGGAAATTAGGTATTGGAATCTATGGATTAAAATATTAACTTATATGATGCAGGGAAAGAGATAGGTTGTAGGTGACCACAGTCTCGTTTACGAAGATTATAGAAAAGACATGGGAAAAATAAAACTCGACTGAACTAGGTATCCTTTGTCATCAGCCAACATATTCTCTGATTCCTTTTGTGTACAGATTCATTTATGCTGCGGATTCCTTTTGTTTCTATCTGCTTTTGACCTCGTCTCCTTCTCTATGGGTTCACATTATATATTTATTTATCAAAGCATTTTTAACAATGGTATTTTTTTAAATTCATTATATTGTGAAGGATGTCGATTCTTTGCTTCAAATTTCACAATTTACCATAGGTCTATTATATTAGGAAATTTTACATCTACTATTCAAGTTTGTATAGAGCTTTTAAAGCCTTCTCAAAGTAGAAATTTTAAAATTATTGTGAAGTTTCTAGAATCCTTTCAACATATCTACTCTCTGTATTCAGTACGCCCACAACATATTATTATATGTGATTATTACATCCCAAAAAGATGACATTTCTGTAAGGAATTATGCCAAAAAACTCATACAACTTGGCTATGTATTCCACATTATGCTTCTAAGAAGGCATTTCTAGCTTATAATGTCTAAAAATAACCCCCTTTCCATATGCTTCAATGGATGTCCATGCCCAATTTCAAAGCTCCTTTTCTAGCACAAAGAAAGAAGATATTTGTGAAGCTTGTGAAGTTTGGCTTTACATCTTTCCGATTAAATCTAATTGGAAGTTTCTAAAACCTTCCATATTTTTTTATTTCAAGCTATCATTTCATTCCTTAAGGTTGAAATTCTCTGAGGCATTCTCTCAAATAGTTCATTACCTTATCAATTCTTCCACATCTTGCATACATATATTCATGGCTTTCTGGTTTTTTAATACAATGATGCTCTCATGAGCCACTTTTCTAACCTTGTCAGTGAGAATTATTTAAGACTAGGTTGAGTTCTTCATGTAGCTGCAGTGCGCATTGTAATTTTTTCTTCTCTTGCTCATTTCAATAAGAAAGACAAACAAAAATAGAAATTAACTTATATCTTTCATACTCACCTTTGTTACATTTATATCTTTCATACTCACCTTTGTTTTAGTTTTTCATTTTTGTTTGATTTTGATTATGATGATTCTAGGAATTAGGTAAGGATAAATTCTTTATTGATATTGTGTATATATTTTTAATTAGTCCCTTTTTGAATATGTTAGAGAAAAAATAGTATATCTTCTAACGTTAATTTTGTTTTTATTTTCACTTTTAATTTTTCAAAAATAGTTGTATTCTATTTATTTTATGGGCATGTTTGAATTTAGGTGATTTATATCAAAATTTTCAATCAAAAAATTAGTAAAAAAAAATATGGCAAGTTGTGGTAGTACATACCACTTGTATAGCTTAAATACTTACCATTGGCCAGTGGTCAATTCATATTTACTGCCAAGCTATATTTAAAGGAGAGCTTTCTAATAAGATATGGAAATACATCAAAGCATAAAAGTTAGAGGAATTTTATTGGATATGTTTTCTTCCTGCAAAATATAGAAACATGTAGAAGGCATGGAGGAGTATTGATTTCCCTTTTTTAATCGTGAAAATTCCATTCATTTTTTTGTGTAGTCCCAACTATGTGTAGTGTAGGAAAATGTATCCCTTTACATTTTCAGACTTGTTTGGGTCCTCCTTGCTAAAATTGGGTTTGTCTATGCCTTATTTGGTCATATTTTGCATCCAAAAGCCTTAATCAATGCCTCTTTCCAAGGATAATCCTGACACATTAGTGATCTAGGACTCATATGCCACCTTGGGCATATGGGTCCCAACTAAGTTTTGGGGCTTGGATCTAAATTTGGCATACAACTAAACAATTCTTAAAAATTGTGTCCCAAGCTTAGCCTATTGGGACTCATATGCCCCAGCTGGCATATGAGTCCCACTTAGCTTGGACCTATTTTGAATTAAATTCTTGGTGAAATTTTATTCTCCTAAACCTGATGTCGGCTTCTAGTGTTGTAATTTTGGGAAATTTGGCATGTTCAGTATAACACTAGTAGAATTTGACAAATAAGTGACTAATTTGGTCATTGGGTAAAACCACAACTAAATGACTAAATAAATGACTAATATTAGACAAATAAAAATGACTAAATAAATGTGCTCATTAATTATTAAAATCTTGGCCATAATTGTCATTTTAATTAAACATACTCTAAAACCTTTGTCAAGACCTTATTTTCAATCGTAGCCTGTCATAATTAATAATAAAATTTTACAAATAAAATTACTAATTAATATTTTTTGTGGAATAAATTTCTTGTTTTGTGGTGTCATCATTATATGAACACCAAAATTTCTTCTAAATTGAATACCCAACTCCTCAAAGGGCCCAATTATGTAGTGTGGAAGAAAAATATGCATACAATTCTCAAATATATACTAAGCTACTTATAAGTTTACATACTCTACATTTACTGGAGGAAAATAATGATATTACAAATAGTTTACAAGTATTATTATATAAATTAGTTAAATTATAATAGAAGAGATAAAGATGTAGATACAAAAAATAAAGAGATAGAGACTAAAAAATATAGAGGTAGAGAGATAAAGAGGAATAGAGATATAGATGAAGAGAAAGATTGAAAGAGAAAGGAATAGAAAAAAGAGAGATAATACAAGAGAGATAGAAATATAAGAGATAGAAAGGGAAAGAGAGATAGAGAAAAGAAAATTAAACTAACTTTTGATTACTTGTTTCATGACAAAAATTCAAGAATGGTAAGTGTCCTTGGGGAGTTATGTTCAAGGTAGCACGATGTTTGATATAGAAAAACAAACTTATAGATACAAATTGGATCTTCTAGTCCATTTATATTCTACCTAACTTAATACTTATTGGAAAAGGAGTTATCCATAATTTGTAAATTTAAATTAATTTTTTAAAATATAAATTTGAAATATTTAATAGTCTATTTCATACAAATATGTTGTATAATTTGAATAAGTATGTTTAATTATGAATTCCAATTTTTTTTAAATGATTTCTTACCCATATTACAATATATTTCTTACATAAAATCATTTTCAAGAATACACTTCCAAAAATAAAAATAATCTCCTTTAAAATATCTAATGTGAGTTGAATGACTAAAATGAATTAAATGTAGGTGGCATTTTTAATATAAAATTTGAGTATGTAAATTAACTAAAATCAGATAGCAGAGACTAAAATTATACATGTGTTAATAGAAGTGAGTTAGTTTTGGTTGTGTACCTTTAAACAGGGGACAAGTGAATTTTATCTATTATTTTTACAAGTCTAGGTTTTGGCATTGGCCTCACTACTGACCTTGCTTCAAATTTGTTCACAAGTCTTGGTATTGGCTTTACAAACATTGTAAGCTTTCTTTGATCTAACGAGGCTTTTGCATTGGAGTCTTTGAAGTAAGTGGTTTATGCACACTTGTAGGACGTGGCATTATTCACTTTTGAAGCTCATCATTTCTAACTTCGCTAGAAATTATTGAAGGAGCCTTTTTGTTATTACTTTGCACACCATTTTTCATTATTGCATTGTCCATATTGTGTTGCAAAGAACCAAATAATAGGCCTATCAAATCCAAATCATATCTTACTCATTTCCTTTCTTGGATCAAATAATTGTATTGACTTTGCACTTGGTGTTTTTGTTTGTGTTCCCACCTTCGAAGGCAATTGTCTAGGTGGCTTTACTGCACCTTTAACATCCATCATAGAGTGTATTTTCTTTTTGAATATTGCAGGTTTCTTCAATGATCTAGAATGTTTCAAAATATTATACTTTTGTTGGTCCTTATTTTTATCAAGAAAATAAAATACCCTTTCGAACATTTATACAAACTTGCAAAAACAAAAATTGAAATCTTCACAATACATTGAGACCTTTTTCACATATGCAATATCATTTGATAAAGACCCTACCATTTGATGAATACAAAAAATAGACCCAAATTTTCTCTTAACGACCTTCCAACACCTCTTCAATGTACCCATTGCACACCAAGGTGCAATTGCTAGTTTTATCTTAAACATATTTAAGTTATATTTTTTATTTTACATTATCTCAAATTAAGACAATAGGAATTAAACATATTTCAATTATTACGCCGAAGGCGTCCCATGCTTAATATTTCAGAGGCCTTTTTGTGTCTGATGGTGTAGATTCATGCACAGGCAATCGCCTACGACCAAATGCATCTGAGCGGCTCAATGGTTTTTCCTGGATGGCACAAAGTTTATTGCAGAAGACGAAAAAAAAATATCTGTAGAGCAGTTATTGCAAAATATGCAAAATATTGGGGCAACACTTATTGCAGAAGTCAGCCTCCTTGACAGCACAACAGAATGCCCCAATTTGTATTAGAAGCAAAATATCCACATTTACAGCGAATACGAGTTGGTGTACCGTCTGTTATGTGATACATTTACTCTTGTTCGTTGCCTTATTCATTTTGCCTCAAACCCTAAATCGCTTTCACGCAGACATGTTCTACTTTTTGTTTATTGTGAATAGATTGAAGCAGTAAGCGATTTCTACTTTTGTTGGGTTTCCTACAAACTCTGCCCATTTTCTCTCTTCAGCATCGTTGACAGCGGGACACAATTTGTGCAGAATCTAGAGGTAAGTCACTTGCCAATCTACTTTCAGAGATCTTTCTTTTTTAATCTGTAGGCCATCAGATCATTCTTTGTTGTGTTTTATTCCATTCTAAACAATTCACTCAGATACATTTACAGCCACAAAAAATTTCAAGCTTTTATCGTGCCTTGTTTATAAGATTTCTCTTTGATTAAAATTTTAATAACGGGTATTGGATTTTATTGGGTTTTATCTTTACCAATTCTTCTACTGAGGTCGACCATGCTAATTTCAAAACCTAAACTTTATGAGAAGGTCGTGATTGTCAAGTAAGTTATTCTCTTGCTGCAAATTGGGTGTATATTCTTCCTGGAGCACTTTGTGACAATTTTGGATAGAAGCGTTGACTTTATTCTGGACAATTTGGTCTCAGGAATCCTGGTGTGGCACTTTCCTGAGCGAATCTACCTGCTACAAGTTGCTATCAGCTACTTTCTAGATCTGGTGTAGTAATTCAGGTTCCTTACACCTTTCTTATGCTTGCTTTGTATTGTTTCAGACCTGTAATCAATTTTATAGGACATTGGCAATTGTTGTGCATTTTCTGGGAATACTATCTTAGCAGAATGGTGTCATTAATAGTGCTCCACATGGAAAGAGACATTCTTCTGAGTCAAATCTCAACAGGATATTTGGAAGGGCATGACCACAGGGGACCCATTTGTGTTTGAATACAATTAATCCCCTAACAACATATTAGGGGAAAATGAAATATAGAGAATCTTTCAAACTTGTGATCCATATCATAAAGCCCATGTGAAAATTTTCAAAGCTACTCTTCACCAGCATGACTAAGTATTGCTTGGCCTACATTTATGCCTTAAAATGATGTTATTTAATTGATACAACTGAGCATCCCAACAATGCAAGATGACATTGCTTTTTTTATTTTTCTACAGAACGTTTTCAAAAGCAATATGAATGCTGCAATTTGTAATACATAGTGTTAGATCCCTATTTGCTTCTTCAACTTGCCTTGCTTCAGCCTGTTTGATTTCTTTTGGAGACAAGGTTGAGCTCTCACATTTGTGGCTTTATGGGCTGGGCCTCTAAATGGGATGGGCTTTGTATTTTAGTTAGGAAAGCCTGACTATGAATTTGTCTTACATTTGACTTTTAATTCCACTATCCTTAAAGTATGTAACTTATTATTCTTTTAAATTATGCAGCCAAGGTTGGTGATAGGTCCCCAACACTTACAACTAGTAGGGCTACTACTTTTTTTGTGATGCTTTTCCAGTTGGGATACCATTAGACTTCAAAAATTCCACTTGTGTTCTTACAGCTTGTATTCCTATAGTTTGATTGTAAGTAGGAGGTATGCACTCATGAGAATGAAGGGTCCACTCAGCACTCACACTCAGAACTGGACCTAGAGGATGTTGAATTGTTGCAAATTGATGCAAATGTAGAGATGTTAGCTCTCTTCATCTATGGGAAGTTGATCTCTCAAACTATTTTTGTTGAAGTAATAGAGACGTGATTTCAGAAAAGAATATAATAACATCAAAATTATATTGGTACCTAAAGTAACCAACCATGTGAGAGGATGTATCAATTTGGAATACCAAGTTGTTTGTCACTTATTCAACACAATCATTTAAAATTTTAGTCATTTGTGTCACGCTAATCCCTTTCCTTTTTACATTTGGTCTTTAAAGTACAAGAAACAGTATAATGGCACAAAATTGTGAAGAAAAATAGCTCTAGCAACCATTGCATTTACAGCTTCAGTAGTAGCTGCTATACATTTAGTACTAAATAATGTTGCCAGGTAAATTGTCACCTAAATAACCTCATGAGCAAGGAAAAAAAAATAAACAAAAAATTAAAACTGCCAATTGAATGCAAAATTCATTTCACAGTTCAGAAATCTCCATGTGAAGAAACAAATAGGGGTCTAACACTCAGTATTACAATATATTATATATGAAAATAGCCACTGAAAAAACCACAACACAAATGCCTTCATTTACTAGATAACAACAAAATTGTATTAGAATGAAATAAAACACAACAAAAGTGATCTGGCCATGTACAGATTCCCATAAAAAAAATCATTGAAATCATGGCAAGTGACTTACCTTAAGAGTTTGCACAAATTGTGTTGTGCTGTAAGGATGCCAATGACAAAAATGGGCATAAGGTTTGCAGGAAAATATTATGAAACCCTACCAAATTAGAATTTAAGAAAAATTAAGATGAAACAAAATCAAACTCCCTACAACTTGTTGCTTCAATCTATTCATGATAAACAAAAAGTACATCTAGAAATATTTAGATTTAGACCTATTGAGCTTCATACAATATTTTTGTAGTCTTTTATAGGAAAGTATTGGTTGCGAGTTAAAATTTATTTTTAGGTATGAGGCGAGGAATGTTTCAAATGTTTGAGGTTGTTTTTTTCTGCTTGAGACAACTTTCTAGGTGAGAGGTGCTACAAAATATAGCATATCGGCTATTCAAAACACTCCCTCAATAAAACTAAATTGCAAAAGTTCTCTCTAAAGTGGTCCAAATGTTAAACATATATGGTGCAGATTCATTTCAAAGAACTTGAGTCCATGTACACCGTCCTGTACATTATGTGTCAAAAAACTTTTACTTTATTTTTTTCAAAGAACTAAATAGCAAACTGAATTTTAAGTGTTTGTTATATTATCAGGACTGACAACCAGAAGCCCATTTTAAGTGGATTAATTTAATACTTTTAGTGGATTAATGTAATAATTTTAGTGAAAAACCTATTTTTAGGTAGCTGTAAATTTTGATATACTTAGATATATTTTTTATATTGTCAATAGTTTGAATCAGCAGCTGTAACGACATTGCCTTTTGGTTTGGTTCACTACTAAGCAACATCTGCCCACTTTATCCTTCTACATCATTGACAACATCATACATATTGTGTTGCATCTTATGGTAAGTCACTTGCTGCATCTGCATGTACAATTTTTTTGTAACTGTTAAATGAATTTTATGTTTATTTGTTGGTTTAATTTTTTTATCTTTTTCAGCAAAAGCTCTCAATTCCAATATTCTTAGATCTACTTTTTAAAATTGTCAATAGATAGAAACAACAACTCTAAGGAGATTGGTTTTGGATTGTCTCACTTTTGAGTGACTTATGCTTCTACATCATTGCTAGCAAGACACATTTTTGGAAAAGTATTGTGGTAAGTCACTTGCCCAAACATTTTGTGTTGTGTTGTATTTCTTTCTAAACACTTTTGTTGTTATCTATCAAATTAATAGATTCTTTTAATTTTCAAAACGATTTTATATGTCACACATATGTTACATATTTGTGCTTGTTTTCATATATGATATTATTGTGAAACATAGTGTTGAATCATCACAATTTTAGAAAACAAAAATATTAAAGTAAAACCATATAATTTTTTAAAAACACACCATATTGATAGAACATGCTGCAAAAGTAAAAGCACCCATATGAACCAACCATAGCCTACAAACCAAGATACATCATCAAATAATCAATTATCTATACTACAAAATTCAAATATAGTTTACATTTCTCATTATTTTTTGCATACCAGTCAGAAAAAGTACAGATCTATTACAGTAAACTAAAAATGCTTAGTGATATGATTATATTAATCCTTGGTTTTCATTCTATATGCATTTATAACTGTCTTAGAGTTGTCAAGATAAAAGTCTAAATGTTTCTTTTTTACTTTTTAATTTTTTAATATGGCCATACTATCATTTTTCTTTGATTATTGGTCTATATATAGTACTTGCATTATTATTTTAATTTTTTATTATAGATTCATTGGTTTGACAGGGAAGCTGCAATACTTGGCTATCAATAATAAAGATATTGGTCTTGTTTGAGATAGAGAGATAGAGATGGAGGGGGAGAGGGGGAGATAGAGAGATATATAGATGGTGAGATAGAGTGATAGAGAGATAAAGGTATAAGGAAATATAGAGAGAGGGGGAGAGGGATAGAAAGACAAAGAGATATATAGAGAGACAAACAAAGATAAGTAGAGATCAAATTAGAAATTAATTTTTATCTATAATAGTAAATTTAATAGAGTTATAAATTTAGGATATAGCCCTTTCATATTTTTAATTTTTATTATGATTATCATATTAAGTTTAAAAAATGGAAAATACTATGACATTGAGATAATTATTTAGTTTCAAATTCAATAAGGTAGATAAATTCTCACTTTCTAGATCAAATGTTGTTGCCAAAAGTTAGCTCCATGAGTTCTGCAAACCAGAAGTGACAATGAATCAAATATGAGTGAGAAAAGCAACAACAAAAAAACTTGACTGGAGAGAAAGCATTCAGGGGTTGGCTCACTTTTTATACAAGGAAAGCAGCAGATGAATTATGAGTGTGCCCTCCACGCTTGTCCATGAGATGGCCACTGAGTAGTTGGAAAAGCAGCAAAGTGACTGGGTTTATTCTCATCCTTTTTTCATGCTTGACATTTTTAGTATCTTGCATTGATCATCATTATCATGGTGCTGATTTTGAATTCAGATGAAAACCCTAACATGCCTCTTATACTTTGAGTGGTAGCATCTGCACTATAGTGCTTGTTGCACATGATCATGCTACTAAGTTGAATGTTACTCTGTTAAGATTGAATAAACAAGCCAATATTGAGTTTTAGCTCCCAATATATCGATAAATGTACTCTTTCAGCTACTATGGATATAATTCAAGAGTCAAACTCTGCAAATTTAATCCCAAGAGGGGTTTGATAGTGCTTAATGCAAAGCAAGATAAGGCACTAGCAAAGACCATGAAGAGAGGAGATCAAAGTACAATCCATCTTGCAACAAGGAGGTTTGTATGAAAATCAAACAAAAGAACTGTGGCAGAGTTTAGAGATAACATAACAGTGCCATGCATCATCGCAACATCATTTGAAGGTAGATTTCAATAGACGAGAGTTGCATCTCTATTGTGACTAGGTTTATTCATCTACTGTATGCGAAGTTTAGTATAAACCCATATGTAACTCTGAGACTTATATTTTCAGCTCCAAATATATCAATAAATGTACTCTTTCAGCTACTATGGATATATGAAATAGAATAGGGGTTTGTATATTGTGTTTCCAATTTGGAATTGTGGCTTATTCCAAGTATTTGTTCTTTGTCCATATCAATGACTTTAGATTTTATTTTGTTCACACGCATTTTCATAGAGTATTTTATTCTTTGTCCATATCAATGACTTCAAGGGGAGAGAGTTATCAAGTAAATTTCCTGAAGCAGATGGCTTGATGGGATATTTGGTAAATTCTCATGGTAAGTTGTTATTCTCAATAGGAGATTAAAAACTACTTAGGATACTACAATCCAAAGCTTCCTTGCCAATAGAAGAGGTTCCTCCAACAAAATTACATCGAATGTTATTAATGTTGGTTGTGGAATGGAATATCATGGTTGAAATACCCTTCAAAAGGCTGGTTAAATACCTCCCTAGAAGTTTGAAGTAATAATGTATGCCAAAAAATAAAATTACATGATTTAGTAAAAAAAAAAACCTTCTCTTGGACAAGGAAAAGTAGATCTGGACAATAAAAAGAATTTTTTCCGTCCTCTTATTCCTGTATTCTGTGAAATCTATTTATTAATAGATGGGAAGAGTTATGTTACTATTTTGATTTGATTTATTTATGATTGTTAAAAGTTGTTTTTGTTAGCAGCTACCATGTTGTTATCTTATTAATCTGTATTTCTGAACAACAATTCTACACTTCTTTCAGTAGTTTATTCTTATATATTCTAATTTTTTTAAATATTATGATTTTTGAATTTTACAGTTCTAATCCTACCATCCGAGTTGAAGCCACAATCCTCCTTTCCTCGTCTTTCTATTTTTGTTGTTGTACTCAACTCATATGAGTTCAAATTTTCTATTTTTGTTGCTATACTCAACTCATACGAC
>VDFB02339323.1:22014-48733 GCA_007258455.2 Sequoia sempervirens | reverse complement strand
CTCCACCACTTTGTCAAGGGATTTATTTCATATGTCTAATGTTTTCCTTCCTCAACCAAGTACGCCATAGCTACAAAATCAGACTTCAAAAAGGTAATTAAAACTTATTTAAAACCCACATACAACAACCTCACAAAGATAGGCTTTTTCAATTTTCTTCCCCTCCTCTTTTGACTCCCAAAAAGGCAAGAAGACAAAAATCAGTCTTGGACGCCCACTTCTCTAGTCCCTACTTTTTAGGGATCATGATGAAGTGTTGTAACTCCCTATTTCAACAATCCAACACCTCAATAACCTTTTGGAAAAAATTGCAATTAAAATTTAAACTATTTTTCTTGTTTTTTCACCCCACAAGCTAACTTGTCAATGTGTAAGGAAAAATTTAACAAGTTTATTCAATCAAAGATAATTCATTTGCCACATATTAACATGAATTTCAAACCAAAATTAACTCACACCAAAAATTTAAAAATGCTCAACAAAATTAAATCCTTTTTGTTTGACACATGATTACCAAATGCCATAGATGCTCCTACATCAAAACCTGTCACTGAAACCCCATCTTCGCAATGAATAGTCGTTCAATTTATTCAGTGAGAACATTAAAATGGAAAAATTAAAAAACTTTCAACACAAAAGCATATAAACAATTCTGCATTTCAAATGAAAATCCCTTTTTGCAAGGAAAACCCTTAGAAACCCATCACTAAAAACCCACCTTCACAACAAATAGTCGTTCAATTTATTCAGTGAGAACATTAAAATGGAAAAATTAAAAAACAGTCAACAGAAAAGCACATAAATAGCTCTGCATTTCAAATGAAAACCCCTTTTTGCAAGGAAAGCCCTTGAAAACCTTTCACTGAAAACCCATCTTCACAACAAATAGTCGTTCAATTCTTCACAGTTCCTAGGCAAAATGGCATATATTTCTAGCAGATATACATGCCTGCTAGCTAGTTGCCCATGCCTATCAAATGTGTTTTGGTAGGGAGAGTGTCCGCTTTGCTTCGGCCTTCGAACACCTACAACTCCCTTCCACACTCCCCTGTAATCTCCAAAATGTGAATGTCGAAAATGGCAATGTTTTGGGCTTTTTGTCCATTCTAATTTTGATTTTGAAAAAACCATCGGTGCTGCCACGCTTTTTGGCGACGAGACAGGTGACGACACTCTTAACGACATGCACCAAATGTCCGTCAACTCGGTCTGTCAAGTCTTTCTGTCAGTGTGTTTTATCCAGCGTGTGGGATGAGGTGTTATGTTATAATGTCTATACATAGGTGCTTTTTGTCGAGAGATTAGCTTCTCCCACGATATACTACTTCTGTAAACAAATTTTTTAAAAATAAATTACATATATGAAAATCAATGATGATGAAGCAACAAAAATCTATCTAAAACTATAGGCTTTAAAAAAGAAAACTTCAAACCCTAATAAGAAAAACTGAATGATATCAAAAGATCTCTAATCAAAGTGTATTAGAAGTGTAAATAATACTAACTATATAATTGCTTTAATTAATTAGATTAGATATTTTTTCTTAAAATATTATTCATTTCTTTTCCAAACGATATAAACCAGAAGCTTCTAGAAAACTAGTGTAGCCAGTAGCTTCATATTGGAGCAAGAATTCTTTAAGTTCTGGATATGCACCATCTGGGTCCATTGTCTTAAGCACCACACACGTCTCTTTGGACAACCCAAGGAAATTCAAAGAAAATATGTGGAATTATAACGGGTCGGCCCATTAACATGTGACATGGACAGCTGGGTATCCTTCACTGGAAGCGTTTGGGTGAAGGCGTGAGGGCAATGGACACTGCGATATGATGTGGGCAGCCCCACATTACTCAATTTTCACTCATATAAAACAAATACCACCGCTTTGCCCAGTCCCACCCACAATTTTAACAAATCTGATTGCGAATAGATTGTAGTGCGAAGGAATCCAATGCAGTAGCTTACCGACTTAAAAATTCTATAAATTGTTTAACACATTCTTTCTCCTCCTCGGCAATTACCCGCTCGTCGTCCTCAATCTTCCTTCTCCTTTCTGGGCAGATCAATTGGGGCTTTGAGATTTTATCAGTCAGTAGACAGAAGCAGCGCTTGAAAACACTTTGATGTCACATTTGATTACTGATGGTCTCAACCCTTTTGGTAACTTTTCTTATTCTTGTTTAAGACATTTTTTGGGGGTTTGTTTTTGTTTGAGGGTTGTTAACTGAAAGTGTTGGGTGCAGATCCGTTCAAGGAGACAGAAGCTGAAGATTCGAGCGGGGCAGAGTACGTCCATGTCCGTGTTCAGCAGCGTAACGGCAGGAAGTGCTTGACTACTGTTCAGGGCCTTGGAACCCACTATAATTATAATAAGATTCTAAAGGATTTTAAGAAAGATTTCTGCTGTAATGGTACGGTTGTGCAGGATAAAGAGCTTGGGAAGGTTATTCAACTTCAGGGTGATCAGAGGAAGAACGTCTCCAATTTCTTATTGAGTGTAAGAATTTCTGATTCATAATCTGAGTTATTATATTTATATATATATATATTTTTTTTCCCCAATTTCTTAATGGGTGTTAGAAATTATGATCCAATATCTAAATTAGAGATGTTTAGAAATTTTATTTCATAGCCTGAATTATTTTTTCCCCTTTTTTTGATGGGTGTGTGAATTCTAATTTATAATCTAAATTATTATCTTCAAAATTCTAATTCATAATATGTATTATTATTTTATTCATAATCTGAGTTATTTTCTCCTATTTCTTGATAGATAATTCATAATCTGAGTTATTTTCTCCTATTTCTTGATAGATAATTCATAATCTGAGTTATTTTCTCTAATTTCTTGATAATTCATAATCTGAGTTATTTTTTCCAATTTTTTCCAATTTCTTGGTAAGTGTGAGAAAATTGAATTCATAATCTGAGTTATTTTATCCAATTTCTTGATAGATAATTTACAATCTGAGTTATTTTTTCCAATTCCTTGATAAGGGTGAGAATCTAATTCACAATCTGAGCTATTTTCTCCAATTTCTTGATAGATAATTCGTAGTCCGAGTTATTTTCTCCTATTTCTTGATTGATAATTCATAATCTGAGTTATTTTCTCTAATTTCTTGATAATTCATAATCTGAGTTATTTTTTTCAATTTTTTCCAAGAACTAATTCATAATCTGAGTTATTTTATCCAATTTCTTGATAGATAATTTACAATCTTGAGTTATTTTCTCCAATTTCTTGATAAGAGTGAGAAAATCTAATTCACAATCTGAGCTACTTTCTCCAATTTCTTGATAGATAATTCATAGTCCGAGCTACTTTCTCCATGATAGATAATTCATAATCCGAGCTACTTTCTCCAATTTTTTGATAGATAATTCATAATCCAAGCTACTTTCTCCAATTTCTTGATAGATAATTTATAATCCTTCTCCAATTTCTTGATAGATAATTCATAATCCGAGCTACTTTCACCAATTTCTTGATAAGTGTGAGAAAATCTAATTCATAATCTGAGTTATTTTATTCAATTTCTTGATGGATAATTCATAATCTGAATTTTTTCTTGATAAGTGTGAGAAAATCTAATTCATAATCTTAGTTATTTTATTCAATTTTTTGATGGATAATTCATAATCTGATTTTTTTTTTCAATTTTTTGATAAATGTGAGTCTAATTCAGATTTCTTGGTAAATAATTTATAATCTGAGTTATTTTATCCAATTTTTTGATGGATAATTCATAATCTGAATTATTTTTTTCAATTTCTTGATAAATGTGAGAAAGTCTAATTCAGATTTCTTGATAAATAATTTATAATCTGAGTTATTTTTTTTCCAATTTCTTGATAAGTGAGAAAATCTAATTCATTATCTGATTTATTATCTAATTCATAATCTTGAGTTATTTTTTCCAATTTCTTGGTAAGTGTGAAATTGTCATTCAGAAAATCTAATTCATAATCTGAGTTATTTTCTCCAATTTTCTTATACCACATTCATTATATGAATTTTCATTTAATTCATAATCAGTGTAAGAAAATTTCCAATTTTTTGAGAAAATCTTCAATTTTTTTATGATTATGAAAATCTCATATCTGAATTATGAAAATCTCGTATCAAATTATTATCATAATTTGAGTTATTTTCTCCAATTTTTTGATAGGCCTAGAAAATCTCATATCTAAATTATTATCTAATTCATAATCTGAGTTATTTTCTTCAAATTATTATCTAATTCATAATCTGAGTTATTTTCTTCAATTTCTTGATGGCCTAGAAAATCTGATTCATGATATGAGTTATCTGATTTATGGGTTTAGTTATTTTTTCCAATTTCTTTATGGGTTTAGTTATTTTTTCCAATTTCTTGATGGATGTAAGAAAAAAATCTGATTCATGGTCTGAGTTATTATCTGATTTGAATTTATTATTTTCAATTTTTTGAATTATTATCTCTAATTTCATAATGGATGTATGAAATTTTGATTCATAATATGAAGTATTATCTTTATTTTTTTCAATTTCTTGATGGGTGTGAAATTATAATTTCATGATCTGAAGTATTATCTTCAATTTCTTGATGGATGTATGAAATTGTGAAATCTGATTTGAATTTATTATTTTCAATTTTTTGAATTATTATCTCTAATTTCATAATGGATGTATGAAATTTTGATTCATAATATGAAGTATTATCTTTATTTTTTTCAATTTCTTGATGGGTGTGAAATTATAATTTCATGATCTGAAGTATTATCTTCAATTTCTTGATGGATGCATGAAATTGTGATTCATGATCTGAAGAAGTATTATCTTCAATTTCTTGATGGATGTATGAAATTGTGATTCATGCCCTGAAGTATTATCTTCAATTTCTTGATGGATGTATGAAATTGTGATTCATGATCTGAAGTATTATCTTCAGTTTCCTGATGGGTGTGAAATTATAATTCATGATCTGAAGTATTATCCTCAATTTCTTGATTATTATTTTCAATTTTTTTGGTGGGTGTATGAAATTCTAATTCAGGATTTGAATTATTTTCTCCATTTTTTATTTTTTAATGGGTGTAAGATTATGAATCATAATCTGAGTTGAATGGTCTTTTTTACAACTCTGATTTATGAAATCTTTTATATCTTTTATTTATTTATATTGATTTGTGAACATTGTGGGTTGTTGCAGGCCGGCTTGGTGAAGAAGGATAGAGTGAAGATCCATGGTTTTTGAGTGTCTTAGCAGCTGAAAAATTTGATATGGTGGACGTTTTATTATTACCATTATTATGATTATTGTGAATTACAGTTAGATGCTTTTAGCTTTTAGGCATAGAAGAAGTTTGATGAGGTTATCTGAGCAGAGGGCTTTCTGGACGCTTGGGGTTTGTATTGATTGATTATGGTGTTCGGTTAGTTATGGACATGGGCATGTGAGCAGATAGAATAAGAAGATGTATGTTTGTTTTGAATGCAAAGTATGTATTGATCAACATCTGGTTATTAATGGTTGTTGAGGCTAAAACTATTGTGACTTGTTTGAAAATAAAATGATATTAGCTTTTAATCTCACATTTGGAGTGCTTACATGAGCCAACATACTTTATTAATAGAGAGGTGTTTCAATATTTATTGCAAAGATTATAGTTATTTTATTATATTTTCTTAAAAATTCTAATGCATATATTTATAAAATATAAATAAATATAAATAGGGATTTTTTTAATTTTTTTTTAATCTGGTTTTTAATTTTAGAAGTTCAAATATAATTCTTAACAATTAATAATATTAATAAATTATAGATATATTGGGATTGTTTCTTTTCATTTATAATTTTACTAAATATTTGTAATAGTAAAATTTGTATAGTGGAAGATTTAATAATATAATTTTGTATGTATTATACCTACTCAATCATTTTTGTTTATATATCATTCATTTTGATTGTCTATATATCATTGTTTATCTATATGCATTTTTTTAAGTTGTATAGTGAAAGATTTAATAATAGAATTTTGTATTAAGTTACTCATGTTAGACTCAAGCGGGACAAATTGTGTATCAATATTATATTGAAAAATTGTTTGTATCATTATTTTATAAGGAGGATGACAATTTAATTGTCATAACTATTTAACTATTTAAACAAAAAAATAAATTTGCAAATGTCTTAATCCATCAGATTAACACATATGCTAACATTCCCCCTTTAAACTAAAGGGGTTATCATGAAATTATGTAATATTTTGAACTGTACAAACTTCTCTTAGCCAAGTACTTTGGTGAAGATTTGTTGGCTGACCTGAAGCTTCTTAAAAAGACCCTGTTACATTTGAATTTGTTTGAACTAAGCTTACCTTGACAAGGTTCAAACTTTGATACTAAGCATGTTGTCTTGACATGTCTCAAATTTGATAAAGAGACTGTTACTGTGACAGGTCTCAACTTTTGATAATGAGCTTGTTGCTTGGACAAGTCTCAATTTTTGATAATAAGCTTGTTATTTGGACAGATCTTAACTTTTGAAAAATGAGCTTGTTGCTTTGACAAGTCTCAACTTTTGAAAAATGAGCTTGTTGCTTTGACAAGTCTCAACTTTGGACTTGTTTTGTCCATGCTACAATTTTAAAAAATGACCAAACTTTTAGTGGCCAATATGAGTAGTCACCAACTATCAATTTGGGGCAACCACTATTATTGAAAATAATATTTGAAATTTATCTAAAATATCACATTTTGAGTGCAGTCATTGAAAATAATATTTGAAATGGCATATATTAAGTGCAATAAAATATTGAAGTATAATTACCACACCAATCATGAACAATCTATGAAATATCCACTTGAATGTGTCAACAATTTGTGAAATCTCCACTTGAATCTAACATATACCAATATCCCCCCTTGGCAAATGAGAGGAAAATGTCAACAACATGATCTCCTTGATGGAGTGACTAAACAAGAGGTAACATCTTTATAGCCTCAAATAAGTGAAATGCATTAGAAAGGACCAACATCATCATAATCATCATAAATTGCATATGCAACATATTCGACATAATCACATTTTTTAGCAAAATCATGCTTATCATCACCAATAAAATTGCCATCACCCACAATATTGTCATCAACAATGGCATTACCAATAGTATTGTCATCACCAATAGTAGCTTCACTCAACATAACCTTATTTGGAGCGTCTCCAATATAAAAAAATCATTCATGAGAAGTAGATTCACTTTATCAATCTTCTCAACAACTGAATTCTTATCAAATACTAATTGGCATCTCATAAATATCAACATTGATTGGAATTAATGTAGGCTACACAAGATCTACATGATCATTAGAAGAATTATGAGGAATAACACCACCACCACTATGAGTGAGCATATTTTCACCATCAATAATAGATTGAACTCTCTTATAAGATTTGGTTAACAAAGCAACCTTAGATCTCCAACTTGAATGATCTATCCAACCAAAATCCATATGAGATAATAATGTTTGGTAGAATGAGTATGCAAACCACATGACGTACAAGGGTGTAGATCAAAGAAATTACTAGAAAGATGACCTTAACGGCCACAATGGGAACAAATTTGGACATTATTGGATTTAGCACATATTATTTTTGGTTGCTTAGATTTTTTAACTTCACAAGAATCAACAAATGTAGACTCAACATGAGATTTGTTCATATGTCCCCCTAATACAAATTTTATGGGATTGGAGTATTCTGAGATATAAGAGCCAACAAAACCCTTGTAACCAAGATCACATTATCCAAAGTTTGTTTTCTAAGATTCTCAAACTCTTACAATGGGTTTTTGTTTTTGTGACTTTGATTGGTAGCATTTTTGTGTCACAAGTTTAGATGCAACATGTTCCTTTTCTGACACAAGGCAAGATACAACACCTTTCTTCAAGAACACATTGGTTTTACTTTCTTGCTTTGTTGGAATGCTAGAAGAAGGCACACCATGCTTAACATATTTCTGATTGTTCTTTCCTAACTAATCTTGTAACACATTAAGTTTTTTTCTCAATAATATGTATTAGTTACAAAATTGCAGGAATAAAATTGTCTCCAACATTCAGATATTAATTTTGCCTCATCTTTTATACTGACATGAATTTGTAAAGATAATATGCCATCAATGTAAAATGTAGACATGATTGAAGATAGAAAAACAAACAATTTGACAAACACCTTATAACATCAATTTATACCCTTATTTCTCCATATTTTTAATTACTCCCAAAAACCTTATTACTCCATAATTTACTAGCTTTGCATAAAAAATATAAAAAATAACCTTTATTTATATGGTGGAAGGAAATTGTGAGTTAAACTTGAAGAAATTGTAAGAAAACACCAAGTTAGGGTTCTCAAAGTGGAAGGATTGTTCAAAGTTGATTGAATTGTGATTGATTGGAAAACCTCCACCCTGCTCTGCATCAAATTGGTAGCACATCAAACAGTGAAAATTCAACATATCTTTTAGAGAAGGCCACAAACCCAAGAACCAGTCACCATTCAAGACACCCTTTATGCCCTTCTTTAACATACCCAAATTGTGCATAGACTTGTTTCAGAACATCTCCTTCAAAAATGGACTGTTACGCTGCCCTTAAGCCCAATTAGGCCTCTTTACAAAGCAACTTCAATGTAAACTCTTCCCCAATCACAAATCTCTATTCCATGACTTCAACCAGGTCACATGGGGTCTGAATCAATGACTTTTATTGACTGGTAACACTTTCCAATCTTCTAATCTCAAAAGCCTACCTCTACCTATCAATTCTAGCCAAATACATTGAGATATTAGGCTAGGGCTTGCTCAAACAATTCCCTACCTCCATCCCCTACATCTACAATCATTACCACAATGAAAAAATCCTAACTAAAGCCATTCCACTGATTTACAGAGGTTTTCACCGATGGAATGGTTTAATATGCCATTTTCTTGTTCAAACCCTCTTGACTTAGGGTTTTCAGACCATTCTCAGTAAATTTGCTCTAAAAACCTTCAAACTCTATGAAATCAAACCAAAACGAAGTTAATTCATGTCTCCACCAAATTCAATGCACTTTAGATCATAATCACTCAATATAGAACCGTACAGAATGTTGTAGCAGCAAAAATGCACAAAAGATTGCAAAAAAACGGAGCACTTCTTATTGTTTGAACTTCAAAACAACTTATGAAACCTTCCTTGAAGTTTTCAAGGCCTATTTAAACTTGTTCAACTCCAAACCAACAATTCATAACCACTTTTTGAACTAAATGACCGTTCAACTCCCACATAAGACAAAAATTGCAAAGTTGCTTGTGCAACTTTTGCAACATTTTACAAAATCTAACAACTTAATGTAAACCTAACCCCACATGACTCATTACATTAGATATGGTCTAAATAGACCTTATTACCCCTAAATTAGATTCAAAAACACAAAAACTCAACATTGGACCCTATTGACAACATTTGACTAGGTGCCCCTGCACCAAAATATCCTTTTTGATTAAGGTCATTTATTGATGAGATCATGCCTTTCAGCTGAGGTCATTATTGATGAGATTATACTTTTGAAGAGAACCATTTATTGTTGAGATATATTTTAGTATATGAAGTTATTTATTATAAAGATATGTAAAGTTGAGTCATAAAGAGTTCATAGGTTATTCCTAGGGTTAGATAATCCAATGGAGGGGATAGCCTATATGTGTGAATTATTTTAGTAGAAATGTCATAGTAACCATGAAATGAAAATAGGTTATTCTTGGGGTTCGGATAATCCAATGAAGGGGATAGCATATGCATAGGATATGAATGGTCAATACAAATTGAGCTAGGAAAGTGGGTGAGCGTGTGACATCCATTCCGAATTAGGGGTGATGAATATTTTGGCCAAGTAGTGTAAGTTGCCACTGTTTACACTGTCAGTTCACTACGATCTAGGTTTACATGTTAGGTAGGTAATGTTATATGGTAGGTTGTAGCCACTATGTGACATATCTAGATATGTAGGACATGACACCAAGCTCAGGGAAGGTCATTTTTATTATGGGGTTACCAAACCAATCTCTTCGTCAAAGGGAGGGTCATCTTACTAGTTAGGTAGATTTGTGAGGGACTTCGTTAAGTCCATGGTTGGTGAAAAAACACTTGAGTGATGCTTCTCCTCATCAGTTGGCGACCAAGATTTGGAAGGGAGACTACCTAGACCATTCATATACCTAGTACAAGTAACTCATTGAAGTGATGTAAGTATTTATGTATCCATTTCTATGGAAAGTTGTAAAAGTGAGAGGTTATCATGAGATTATGTTATATGAAATCATTACTTTGAAAAGTTGTAATACTTTGTTATAATGCAATGGGAAAGTTTGAAATAAATTTTATTTTAAATGTGCATATTATTATTATTTATGAAAAGAAAATTTGTATTGCTAAGTGTTGGCAACATAGTATATTTACTTGAGGTTAAAACATGGTAAAATTATTGGGTAGAACAATGGGCATGTTACACCCCTAATACAAATTTTATGGGTTTAGAATATTTTGAGACATGAGATCCAACAAAACCTTTGTAACCAAGACCACATTTTCCCCTATTTGATTTTTGAGATTCTGAAACTCTCACAATGGGTTTATGCTTTTATGACTTTGGTTGGTGGCATTTTTGGCCCAAAAGCTTAGACACAACATTTTTCTTTTCTGACATAAGGGAAGACACAAGACCTTTCTTCAAGAACACATTGGTTTTACTTTATTTGTTTGCTGAAATGTTAGAAGAAGACACATCATGCTTAACATCTTTCTGCTTTTTGTGCCCTAACTAATCTTGTAATATATTAAGTTTTTTTCTCAATAATATGTATTGGTTACAAAATTGCATGAACAAATGTTTGTATTGTCTCCAACATTCAGATATTAATTAGCCTCATCTTTTATATTTACATGAATTTATATAGATAATATATCATCAATGTAGAATGTTGACATGATTGTAAATAAGGAAACAAACAATTTGACACACCTTATATCGTCAATTATGTCCTTATTTCTCCACAATTTATAACAAACACTTTTATTTGCCAAATAACAGCCACATAGATAACAAAAGAAAACTATGAATTATTGTGGAGTCAGATTCTTTGATCCAGACATGATCATCATATTTTGGATGTCACATAACCCATACAGACTTTTGGCTTCAATTCCACATTAGCATTATCAAATGTAGTTAACAGTTATGTCGGATTGCCACATAGTTCCATTAATCTGAAACTGTCAACAATAAATCTGACCATGTGCAAAGATTGAACCACAACACATTTTAAGATGCAAAGAAATTTTGAATGCCTGATCGCTTTGTTCACACAATTATTTAATGCAAACTATACATTTAAAACAACCATTTAATCTGCCCACATAACTCAAATGGGTCTATATTTGCACATTTAGCTCTTACCAGTGAATCACTCAGATGATGTAAGGATTCAATGGATTTCCTCAACCATATCTTTTATCCTCCTGAAATGCCCATATAGCATAATATTCTTTTGTTCTCTGCACGATGCATGCTTGGTCTTTCAATTCGTTCGGTGTCTCCAAACAGGTGTTTCTTTTTAATGTCTCCTTTCACTGTTATCACATAATAAAATGCATTTTTGGCTTGAAACTTGGCACCATTCTTCAATCTTGGCGTGACTTTCTACAAATAAGAAATCCAGCGACAACAAAAATTTTACAGTCCAGAGAAATGGATATATCCATAACTGTTTGTAATTTTCTCTCATTAAAAATTCTTGTCAGCATAACTAAAAAGCTGTTTGTAAATTTTCTCTCTATTAAAAATTCTTGTCAGCATAACTATAAAACTAGAATACATATATTAAATATTAATATATATAAAATACGCCAAGAGTTATCATTTTTATTGAGTGCTTCTATGTTAGATCTCAACAAAATTTTCATTCACCTGAATTTTCATGATTTATGAATCACAAAATGAATTAGATGAAAAAAAGCACTCGGATATATATACTGAAAATCTATAAGACATATAATTATTGTTAAAGTATATAAACATGTTTATTCTACTATAAGTAAAACAAAATTAATAAACTTTTCCTATACAAAGTTTGTAAATATAAGAAGTTTTGAAGGTCAAATAAGAAGTGATTATACTAATAACATCTCATTGTAATGGTGTAAATACATTACAAATTCTTCAGCAATGAGAATGGTATTATGACCTTTTATTTTCATAGTGATCACGATATACTTCTTTGAGCATATTTGGAAATGCAACTACTATACTATATGCCTCATGAACTTTTTTTGCAACATCTTTTATTGTCATTATTTCTAGTTCTTCGACTTCATTGATCATTAAGCTTGTATTTTCAATTTATTTGACGATCTTATTGCAATACTCTAAACTGTTCTTGCACATTTGTCGACAGGGTTTCAACAAAATCATTTGACCTTACAAAGGTAGTTGGGCTTTCAACTATGATTTCTGATTCGTTCTGTGAATCTCCCATTTTAAATTTGATTATTCGCTGAAAATAAAAGAACACTAAAATTAAGGTTAGCATCTAGGAATGATAAGAACAAAAGTATCCATAATTTTTCATAAAATAAAGTTCAAAAATTATATTTTTTAGTAATACAAATTGTGCATTATGAAAAGTAGATTTCAAAAGTCTTACCAATTAATTAATTTCTAAAGTCTTACCAATTAATTTTGATTCTAAAAATAGATATTAAAATTAATTAATTAAATTTAAGGTGATTTATTTTCTAATTTGACCTCATTTTTTCTTCCTTTTAAAATGTTTTGGAAATAATATTATTAATTCAATTTCATGTTATTCTATATTAAATTTAATTCAATTTCATGTTTTGGAAATAATAATATTATTAATATAATAAATTTTATATTAATTAAAAATTAGATACTTGATTTAATTAATTAAGTTTTAAAGTAAATTAATTTATAATTTCACAAAACTATTCTACCTATATATTAATTAATTGAAGGTAAAATAAATAATTAGTAACAAAGTAAAAATAAAAATTATTCAAATATTGAAACAATTTGAAGTTGTCAAACTAATTAAATTCTATTCTCTTTTTTAACTAAAAAATCAGAGAAGGAAAGAATGAAAATCTGCAAATTAAATAATTATTCAATACCCGGATTGCATAGAATGCCGAGTATAAAAATAATTTGCTAATATTTGATTTGATTTATTTTATTTTATTTTTTACTGGTTAAACAAAGAAATGATTCAAAAGAGGCAAAAAAAGTAGTTATTTGGCCTGAATTGTCATGATTTGTGATCATATTTATTTTGTGTGTACACAATTGTAATTATATTTATTTGGTGGCATTACCTTTGAGAACTAATTAAATTATAATTAGTTGATTATCTAATAGTTTCAACATCAATATATAATATGATTACTAATTGTATTAGGATGGAGTAGAATGATAAATCTAATAAAAAATGAAAGATTGTTGAATGATAAATCTAAGTTTATTTTCTAAATCTTCCTATAAAAATATTCGATCTAAAAGAAAAAATAAGTTGGGATTGCTTTCCTGTGAGGTATGCACCTCCTATTTCTTAACCTCACTTCTTTGAATGTCTAGAGGATGATTGACTCATGCTTCAAACATTGATAAAATAGACAATGCTAAAGGTTCTTCTAGTGTTTGTGAGTAAACAATATTATATCCCTTGGCTTTGACAGTTCTCAGCCAACATCAATCCAAAGAGTTGGGGAAGAAGATTAGTAGTCGGGCACCCTATTTCAGCAACAAGTAGGCTGTGTCGACTTGGAGTCATGTTAATGAACCAATTTTTTATGGTAGGATAATAGCATGCACAAAAACTATAATTTTTATTTCAGGAATTTATATTGAGGAAGACTGTTTTTATAAAACTGTTAATGAAATAGATTTTAGGTACAAAAAAGAGGTTGGTCTACAATTGATTCAAAACAACATATGAAGATAGTATCTCAATAGGATTTGGATGAGAAAAAGTTGCTCTTCATCAAACGTACCTGTGTGAACTTGGCATAAATCTTTGGATGTTGTAATCTCAAATTATGATTCAACAGTAATGGGTACTAAGTTGTTCTCTCTCCGAATGAGAAATTTGTTTTTAGCAGTAATCCTAAACAGCAGGGAAAAGATGAAACCTACATAGAAAGCAGTTTCTGAGTAAATGCATCAAGTTCCTCTGATATAGTCGTTTTGTATTTGCCAACAATAAACAAATGCAGTAAAGTATGCATCGATTATTCATAATGTACCTGATATGAGATTGATTTCATGCAAAGCCTCAAATTGATCCAAACTAAACCAAAGTCATGCACATGCAATGAACCTGATAAACATGCAAACAAAATATTAGAAGTTCTATTAGAAATATTTGTAGATATTGCATCCACTTGCTTAACAAACTCAATTGCATACCTCATTCAAATTGTCTACATTGAAACCAAAAAGTCTGCACTACTAATTGTCACAACAATCAGAAAAAGGCTTCACTGCTAATTGAAACAAAATATGCAAACGAATAGGTGAGGTACTTCAATAATTGCAAAGGAATATGATTGTAGTTGGTGTTAGTAATTGCTAATTGATGTAGTGGCTCACCGTTTCACCTTCATGCATTACATAAAACCTTGTTTCATTGTCGTGTGAAACTTCTATGCGTTCAACAGTTAGTTTCTTTCTCATGACTACAACGGTTACACATTCCACTACCATTACCAATCGAACGTTCAAGCTTCTTTTTACTAACATTTTAATTGTAACTGCCACCATGACAGCCAGCGAGGCTATCAAAAAAATGAAAAAGGGTTAATGTTTACGGAGAAACATTCTTCCCTCTATACCTCTATAAAAATACTAATTGTTTAATTTGGATGATGGTTGATGTTGTGCGTCGAGGGTTTGTTGGGGCATGAACCCTAGCTTGTTATGTGTTGTGATGTGTTCTTTTCCAGTAGTGGTGGTGTTGGGGAGTTGGAGGTTGCGGGGGGATTGGTGTGCGGGGTGAAGCATGTGTCGTGGGGTGGTGAGGGGTTTGTTGCGTGGTTTGAGTGGTGTGCAGGGTGTGGGATTTTGGTGTGGGGTTTTGAGGGGCTGTGGGGTAGGCTTTGGTGTGCAGTTTTGTGTGGAGTGGTGTGCAGTTTTTTGTCGAGTGTAGCGGCATGGCTAGAGTCTCCAAGCGCTTGGTGATTGCAGGCGCAAAGCCATCTCCAGGGGTCTCTGCGGATGGGCATGCTCGGATGACGAATTCCTCATTTGTGGGTGAGAGTTCTAAGCTTAAGAAGGTGAATGGCTACATGCCTCGGTGTCAAGATCGGCCAGTCTTGGTTATTTCTCCTAAATTGGTGCAAGAGGATATTTCTTATTGGAGTCAGCATGTTCTCATTTGTAAGTTTCTAGGGATTTGAATCCCTTTCTCGACTTTGGAGTCCTAGATTCGTCGGACCTGGCTGGTTGAAGGCGATTATGAAATCCTGGTGGCGAGGAATGGATATTTCATGGTTGACTTTTCATGCATCTCAGATCGTAATCAGGTGGTTGAGGGAGGGTCGTATTTTTATAACCATGTGGGTTTGTTCATCAAACCCTGGCATGGAGGTTTTAATGCAGCTGAGGATCTTCCATCAAGGGTTCCTGTTTGGGTCCACTTGCCATGGTTTCCTTTGGAATTTTGGAGGGAGGATATTCTGCAACAAATTGCTACCTTGTTAGGGAAGTCGGCTACCATTGCACATAATACATTGGATAAAAAGGTATTTTCTTTTGCCCATATTTGTGTGGAAATTGATGTAAGTAATCCATTGCCAGATTTGTTAGAAATTTGTATTAGTCCCACCTCATGGGTTCAACAGTTGGATTATGAGTCTCTCCCTTTTTAGTGTCAACTTTGTCATTAGTATGGTCACTTTCAGTGTCAATGTCCGCGTGCCTCTAAGGAAGCTGGGGTTTCTTCTCCTTCCTCTTTTGGATCTTCGGTGGAGAAGGAGGTTAAAGGAAAGGGTTTCGTGGTTGATGATGGGTTGTCTGTCAGGGGGAAGGCCCCTATGGCTGAGGAGGGACTTGACAAGGATGGTTTTTTTCCTATCAAATCGCAAAATAAAGGGTGAGGTCAAAAGCGGGCCTTTAAAGATAGGCAGGATAGATAGGATGACCCAGGATTCAACCGTTTTGAGGCTCTGGATACTCAGGCCTTGGAGGAGGGTATCCCAAACGAATTTCTGGCTGGGGCTACTAGTATTGAGAGAGGACTGGAGAAGGCGATTGTTATTAAGGATTCCTCACAAGCTTTGGAGCAGGGGAATGTAGGTCTTTCAACTGCCTCGGAAGGTATCCAGGATGATATTGTGCTAGCGGATCTAGCTAAGGAAGCTTAGACTTCAAGTAAAGGTCAGGGATCATCAGGAATTCTTGGGGTGCATCGGTGCCCTCTCAAGAAGGGTCACTTTGAATTTACATCTACAGCTAGCCACAAGAAGGATGCGGATACGATTAAATCTACTGGTGAGTTATTGGTGGAATCTGGGTCTAAGACTCTTGATGCCCATTTCTCCCAACCATCCTCATGATTATACTTTCATGGAATGCAAGGGGGTTGAATAGTCCCTCTTGCGAAAAGGCTATTCAGGATTTGGTGTTGGTTCATTCCCCAAATATCTTTTGTATTCAAGAGACTAAGCGTAGGGTGGACATAATGCTTATGTGTGCCCTGCGGCTTTGGTTTTCTAGTCAGTGTCAATGTATAGGATCTAGAGGTACCTCTGGAGGGTTGGCAATTTTTTGGGATCCGTGAAAGGTTACCCCTATTTGGTGGATTTCAAGCTTATCTTCTATTTTTGTAGTGGCTTTTGTTTTAGAGTCTGGTGAGATCATTATGGTTTCTAATGTTTATGCTCCAATTGATATTCATGGTAAATCTTAGCTTTGGGCCCATATCCGATATGTTAGGTCTTGTGCACCTTATCACCCTTGGGTTATGGCGGGTGATTTTAATTATGTGTTGTGTCTAGAGGAGAAAAGAGGGGGGGTTCCTAGGCTTGGTCCTGCTTCTGATCTTTTTCGGGAAAATGTGGATGCTCTTGCACTTATTGATGTTAAGCCATCTAATGGGATGTTCTCTTGGAGTAATCGACGGAGTGGGCCAGAGGCAATATCCAAACGGTTGGATAGATTTCTGGTTTCCAGTTATTGGATGAGTGGCAATATGGTCACTTGCTCTGAGATTCTTGATTGGTGTGGTTCTGACCATTGGCCAATCAAGTTTTCAGCTTCCTCTTTTTCTTCTCCTAAGAATCCCCCCTTCAAATTTCAACTTATGTGGCTCTGAGAGTTTTCATTGTATGATCTTGTTGCTCAGTGGTGGTGGGATGGAGCTCCAACGTATGGGACAGTGATGTACTCTTTTGTTAAGAAGATGCAATATGTCAAGTATCGGCTAAAGCGATGGAATAGGTTGTGCTTTGGAAATCTTCGGGCTAAGAAGAGGGAGGCACAGGAGCGCTTGGCTATTATTACCCGTCAAATCAGGGATTTGGGTTTTTCGGAGGCTCTTGGATATGTTGAATCCCAGACTCTGAAATCGGTGGAGGAGTGGGATCTACGGGAGGAGGTTTTTTGGAAACAAAAGGCTAGGATTGATTGGCTTCAGGAGGGGGATAGGAATACGACTTTCTTCCACCAATCTGTGCAAGCTCGACGGAATAAGTGTTATATCTCTTCTCTATTTAATTCCGAGGGTCTTCAGCTATCTTCACAAAAGGCTCTGGCGTGGGAGGCTTGTCAATTCTACTCTTCTATGTTTACTGAGGATTCACCTCCAGTTGAGGCTAAGGAGAATATGGTTTTGGCTTGCATTCCTTCTTTGATCACTAATGCCATGAATGATTTTCTTACTCATCCAATTGATCTTTCAAAAGTAGAGGAAGTGGTGTTTGGCATGAATAAGGGGAAAGCTTCGGGCCCTGATGGTTTCCTATTGAGTTTTTCTAGGAGTTCTGGGATATTCTCAGTATGGATTTGTTGGAGGTGGTGCGAGAATCCTTTTAGAGTAAGAAAATGCTTCGGGCCTTGAATGCTACCTTTTTGGTTCTTATTCCCAAGAAGGAAGGGGCGGATAGGCTTGATTTTTTTAGACCTATTGCGCTTTGTAATGTGGTGTATAAGATTATCACCAAGTTGATTGTTGAGAGGCTTAAGCCATGTCTTCTTATTGTTATTTCTGAGGAGCAAGGTGGTTTTGTGGCAGGCCCTCAAATCTTAGATGGGGTAGTTGTTGCCTCTGAGGTCATTCATTCCATGGCAACCTCTAAAAAAAGGGCTATGTTCATTAAGTTGGATATGGCTAAGGCTTATGATAGAGTTAAGTGGAGTTTTCTTCAAAAGATTATGTTGGCTTTTGGTTTTTCTTCGGACTGGGTAAGCTGGACCATGAGTTGTGTGACTTCATCTTCATTTTCATTTATTGTTAATGGTGTTCAAACCTACAGACCTGTTTGGAGCTTCTAGAGGGCTTCGTCAGGGTGATCCAATTTCTCCTTATTTTTTTATCTTAATGGCTGAGGGGCTTGGTCGGTTTCTTAAGTTCCGAGTTTCTCAAGGTTTGATTCATGGTTGGCAAGGGAGTTTGGGCTTGCCAACACTTTCTCACCTCAGTTTGTGGATGACACATCTTTTATGGGGATGGCTGGTATTCTGGAAGCTCATACATTTCGCCAAACTTTGGATATCTACCTTGCAGCTTTTGGCCAGAAGGTCAATGAGCAGAAGTCTTCTATTTTTTTCTTTAATACTCCTCTGGTAATTCAACGGTGGATTGCAGCCATTATGCACTTTCAGATTGGCTCTCCCCCCTTTGTTTATTTGGGTATCCCTCTTGCTGTTGGCCGGTAGCCTAGGTCTTCCTGGTAGATTTTGCTTGATAAGTTGAGGCAGAAGGTCACTCACTGGACCCATCGATGGCTATCTACTGCTGCGAGAGTAACACTTCTCAAAGCTATTATCCAGGCCCTTTCCATCTATAGATGTTTTGTTCAAGCAACCCCTATGTATTTCCTTAGGGAGTTTGATGCTCTCTCTCTCAATTTCTTTGGAGTGGTAATTTGCATCTCCAAAATGGAGCCTGGTTAAGTGGGAATCTTTGTGTAGACCTAAGTAGGAGGGTGGGCTTGGTTTACGCTTTGTTATTCTTAATGGGCAAGTTCTTACTACTAAGCTATACTAGAGATACCAGTCAACATCAGTTATGGGCTCGTATTCTCAGCTATAAGTACTTGAGAGGTGTGGCGGCTTCTGAGGTTCCACTATCGTCTTGAGGGGAGTGGGTCTATGATTTGGCATACTTTGAAAGTGGGAGCCTAGATGATTAAGTGTGCCATTTTTTGGATTTGTCATTCAGGATCACAGGCTCTTTTTTGGCTTGATTCGTGGGATGGTTACCCGCCTATTCTCTCTACTTTTCCTCACCTTCAGTCCCTCTGTGATATTTTCACTACACTGGCTGGAGCACTGTGGAGCATTATAAGGTTGCTCAACAATCTGGATCGACTGTCACTTTATGTTGGAAATATCCTTCTGAGTGGCTACCTGGAGGGTTTGAGGGCAATCGGCGTGAGTTGGTTCATCTTTTGGCTTCTCGTGCTTGTAACTCTTTGCGGGGGCCTGATGTCTTGGCTTGGGCTAGGGATGATATGTTTGGGAGGTATTCTGTGTCTGCAGGTTATATTCAGCTAGGTAGGCAATTGTTTGGGGATATTCAAGTTTCGTGGTGGAAGCAAGTTTGGCATAAGTTCTCTTGGCCCAAATGCAATTTCTTCATGTGGCTAGTGGTTCAAAATCATTGTCTTACCTGGGATAATGTGTGCAAGCATGGGTTCCAAGACCCTTCTATATGTGTTTTATGCCACAACAGTGACGAGAATGTCTCTCATCTCTTTTTTCGGTGCTCTTTTGCTAAGGACATCTAGGATTTTTGGTGGAGGGTGTGGAATATTCCCTATTGGCATGTTTCCTCATTGGTGAAGTTTCTGGATAGGTGGGGCAAGGCTCTTGTTTCTACATCCTTTCTTCATGTTGTTTGGACTCTTGGTCCAACCTTTATTCTCTGGAACCTTTGGCTGGAAAGGAATCGACGACTTTTTCAAGATGTTCAGTTGGATGCCCCACGGTTATGGTGGAAAATTCTGCACTCTTTGGGGGAAACGGTTGCGGCCAAGTGTGATATGTCAAAGTTAGTGGATCCTGCTGATGTTGGTTGTTGGTCTCGCCTTCATCTTCCACCTCAACAATGAGCGCTCATGTGCAATCTGTGTAGACATCCTATCCCAAAGGTGAGCAGGGTTGGGAGATGGTCTCCTCCACCTCAAGGAGTCTTTAAAATCAACACGGATGGTTCTTCGAGAGGTAACCCAGGACATGCTGGTATTGGGGGTGTCGATCGTGATAGCTCTAGTGAGGTTCAATTTTTGTTTTCTATTTATAAGGGAATTCATACAAATAATTTAATGGAGACTCAGGCAATTTTTGTTGCAATCGAGAGAAGTTGTCAGTTGGGGTGGCAGAGGATCATATGTGAGTCGGACTCCCAAGTTGTGGTGAACTTGTTGAATAGGCAACACCTAGAGGATGTTAGTTGGCATTTGGCCTTGATTATTGAATAGATTCTCCACCTTTGCTCTTCTATGGAGTCTGTTTCTTTCAATCATATTCCTCGGGAGTGGAATCATGTTGTTGATTGTTTAGCTAAATGGACTTCTGAACATATTCAGGATTGGAATGTTGAGGATCGAGGTCATCTTCCCCCAAATTTGTCTCAGCAGTTGGATCACTTGGTTGAGCTTGATAGGGCTGTGTAAGGCCCTTGTTTTGTACTTCTTGCTTTAATAAATTTTTACCTCCTTTATGTAATTTTCTCTCATTTTCTTCCGGCTCTGATACCACTATTAGGCCCAAACGGAACAAAACAAAAACATATTTTATTTCTCCTCGAGAAAATTACATTTCAAACTATTTACATCATTATTATATGGAGGATGATAGTTTAACTGTCATAACTATCTAAAATAAATTTACAAATGTATTAGCCCTTAGGATTAACACATTAACAGTTAATTTCTTGACAAGAAATTCTCATTCTTTGCTCGCTAGCATTCCTCCAAATTTACAAGCATTTCGACCACTTCGGTCATCATAGGACAGGTGTCTACAATGGGAGAAGTACAACGCATTGCTATTTCAAGCATTCCCAACATGTATGGGATGTCTCTATAACTCCTCTACACTTTCCTCCACCTTTCTTCCTTAATGGAGAGAAGCCACGTGGGAAGATGTATGGTACCCGATGAAGGGTTCTTCCTTGTCACAAGTTCAATTAGTAGCACTCCAAAACTATATACGTCTGCCTTTTCAGTAATTTTTCCGCTATGGTGCTGCTCCGGTGCCATGTATCCCCAGGATTTCTTAGCAACACTTGAGTTTTTCAAAAGACCCGCCAAACAAGAATCTGCTATGCAGGCACCTCCGTTGTTGTCCGGCAGAACGTTGGAAGATTTTACATTGCCGTGTACCACACCTGCCTTGTGAAGATACGCCAAGCCCAAGGCCACATCAATAGCTATCTCTCGCCTATCCCTCCAAAATTTTGGTTCCATTTCACCTGCAACACATACAACAATATTATCTTCCTTTACACAATCAAAGAAATGGCGGATCGATGTGAGAATATCATGAAAACCATTTATTGTCTATATTAATATTAGATGAAATCTTGCCATACAAGAGCTGGAGGGAAGTGTACATACTGTGTAGAAGAGAGTAGAGGCTGCCATTGGGACGATACTTATATATAAGAATCTTTTCTTCTTTGGAAGTATAATAATCCTGTAAAATCACTATATTGGTATGCTTCAGACTTCGTAATGCTTGTAAACATGATTCAAAATATCTGTTGTCGCCCACATAAGTTGTGTCCTGTGACGATCTCTTGACCACAAGAGAATTAGCTCTATATGTAGTCCCAAAGCAGCCCTTTCCCAAGACTTCCATGTTCTCGAACACAAGAGTGGGGTGACCTCCTTGTGCATTCGATTTCTCTGAAGGCATTGCCCCGGCCCCGTTTATATTGTATCTTCTGTTATAATACAATCTCATCAGCTTCTCATAAAACATTTTGAATCATATACTACCTTAAACTTATTCTTGAATTTCATCTCTATGATTGAACACCTATACTTACTTAGGAAGGTTAATCCATTATTATTAAAATTAACCTATCAGTTTGTAGCCTGTCATCTTTATATAACTTCTTTCATATTATGATTAATATACAGGCGATCATGTTGACATGATAAATACTACAATATTTCCAATTCGTCATCAACACAAATGCTTATGTAGTTTACACAAATGTATTGGGAAGCATGCCAAGTATGCTCTGAAGATCTTGTTATGAACAAACAGGGGTCTGAATATGTTCAATGGTGAAGCTGATCATAAGAATATATGCAGATGATAAGGGTTTCCTGTTACTGGTGCGAGGAGATTGCTGATAAAGAGGTGGAGAGAGCATTGACCCGTCTTAATAGCTATACATATGTTTGTGTCTGAACAGATGTAGAAAACAGTGTACTGGTAAGTGTGTTAGTTTTACGAGCGAGCACCCTTATGCGTAAGGATTTTCCTCAAGTCTTCCAACAGCTTCTACTGGGAGAAATTTAGTAGTTCATGCGACAGCTGCGAAAGTTAGCAGCCACGGCTTTCAATTCAGTTGAAAATATCAATATGAAATTCACCAGCCCAAGCATTGACGAGGTGTGAACGCTTAGACGAACATAAAATTGCATAATTTGAAGATCATATACTTCTGCTACGGCCGCGGTTTAAGTGAGAAGGTACGTAAAGAAGGCCAGGGACTTAGATTATTCTATACAAAATTTAGGGAGGAAGCGTTAGAAGAGAACTGATTTCCAGAACAAAGCCATATTTTTATGGCAATTCACATTTGTATCTACACCAGGGAAACCAGAATGGATAATAATTATATGAGAAGATCCCTCAATTTAAATTTCAAATGTTTCTGTTACACGTTTTGAATTTCAAGGGAAATGTGAAAACCCTGGCAGAAACACTAGAATTGTAAAGTGTAATGTTGACATGAGCAATAATGCGTACCTTTTTATCTCAGGGGGAACGATGTGAAGAACCCTACTTATCGACTTCAGTTTCTCGTCTTCAGGAATTTCATCAAATGCTTCTTCCTTGGAATAGCTTTCATCGGGTGGTTTGGAATATCCGCCGGACCAGTCACTAGGATCGTTCCATCTCAGTATGAATAACTTCATGTTCCTCATAAAAGTAGAAACTTCTGCAAAACAAGGACGACGCCTTGGATCTGTCTCCCAACACTTCACTATGTAATCAGCTAATATAGCTGGACATGAGGTTCGCTGCAAAATCGGTCTTTCGCCTCGCACTGTAATCATTCGGTACAAATCTTTGGGTTTAACGCCAAGGAAAGGCTGCTTCCCCGTCAGAATCTCATAACAAGTCATGGCAAAGCTGTATACATCTGCTTTATGGGTATACTCATTTAGACTATCAATTTCTTGGAGCAATTCTTCATCTGGGAAGGGAAAAGCTTCGGGCGCCCTCCAGTAACATGTTCCCTTTGGATCTTCACACCGAAAACTTGATAGCCTCAAACTGGCCATTCCAAAGTCGCAGAGTTTAACTCGCCCGTAGCCTTGCTTTCTAAATTTTGGAACCGCGGAGGGCTCTATGAGAACATTAGAAGCTTTGAGATCCATGTGCATGATTCCATGGCGATGAAGGTATTCCATTCCCCTCGAAATTTGAAGCATCATATCCACTGCAACAGGGAGTGCAAGGGGTACCCTGCCTCCAGAATTCGTAAGTAATTTGTCCAAGCTGGAGCTGACCAATTCCATTACAATATAGCAATGCCTTCCCTCAATACATGTGCCTATCAACTGGACAATGAAAGGGCTCTGTAGCTTGGCTAGAACTGCAGTCTCCCTGTCAAACAGATCACGAGCATCAATTGGAATGTCTTTTACGGCAACCTTATGCCCCAGCCATAACCCCTCGTACACTTTCCCAAAAGATCCCTCCCCTATACATTTCGTTTTTATTAAATCTTTGGGAAGAATCTGCAGGCACCTATGTATACCAGTTGCAGATTCAATTTTACACTCATTCCTGATGGCTTCTACCAGCTTTCTCTCCATGAATTGTAAAACCCCAATTTTATTTTTCTGTTTAAAAGTCCAAGCTTTGACATCCGTTTGATTACAAGCCATCAGAAGTCGCCAGTAGTCATGAAACTTACAGCCAAATTGCTCTAAATGTAAATCAGACATTTCTGCAAAGAAATTACTGATTGTTTTGCGGAACACTATAAGGCAGATTTGACCATTCCAAAGAGCTAAATCTAAGCAAAGAAGAGACCAAGCAAGGTCGTGCATGTGTAGGGCGAAGGCCTCACCTGTGTTAGCGAGTACAAAACATTTCATCCACCAGCTATCGGTTGAGCACTGTTTGAGGTATGTTTCTGCCTCTTTCATGGCACGATATATTTCCTTCCAATATCTTTGCACACTTTTACTCCAAACATAGCGACACAGGTACTCATTATCCCCAATATAGTGGGAGAGTTTCTCCAGTATATAAGTGCACAAACTTTTGCATTGCTGGACATGGAACTTGAAGCTTTTCCCGTTTTTGAGAAGGTTGAGTTTATCCAGGGAATCCATAACAAGACTACGAAAGTCCTGCCTATCTTCCCCAGGCGGTTTAGAAGATTTTCCAGCCACGAAGTGGACGTATCCAGGCGTATCCATAGCTTTCTGAAATGCAGCGAAGTTATGACGGTTGCTGGAGGGAAGGGAGGACGGGCCGGTGTTTAATTTTGTCGGATTAAAAAACCACGCGTCGACATGCCCGAGGCGTTTGTTTAAATTATTAAGAGTATTTTACAATTAATATTTTTTAAATAAAATATTTTATTTAAAAAATATTAGTCTATGGAATTGATTTGACAATGTAAATTGTAATGTAGTTAAATAATCAAATCATTCAGAATTTTTTATATGATAGAAAATGGTGGTTGCAATAAGATTGGAGGCATCTTTCCTTCTATTATATCCAAATCATGAATAACTAGAAATATTATTAAATTCATGTTTGTGATTAAGAAAGGTTTCTTTGATTTTATCATCTTATGCCAAATCAAACTACTAACAATATGATAAATTGATTCTCACAAAAAATATTTTTCTATTCATTACAAGAAAATTTTAATATAAATCTTATACAAGTTATCTTCAAAACTATATCAAGCATTGAGATAGGGTGTATGAATGCAACATGGTACCCACATATTAGATTTTGAAATTGTCAAAATAATAGCTTGTGGATGAAATGTTTTGTACTGGCTAACACAGGGAAGTCTGATTGTTTGGTGCAGGCAGAATCATCATTATTTGGATGTCACACATACCTACACAGGCTTCTTCTTGACACTCTGCACTTCAAGTCCCTTGAGGCTGTTGGACAACAATGGAATGTTCGAAGAATCACAATCAAACACTGAAATCTTTGGACAATTCAGTTTTATAGAAAATTTGTCTTGCTTCCAAATGATTTTCCTTCTTTATTAAACCCTTTCATTTTGAGAAAATTAAAACCCCAGATCTTGTATGGAAGAGGGCATACGACAAATTTAAACAATTCACTGCAGCAATTCACCGTGGCAAAATTCACCACCATGACAAATTCAACGCCAACTAAAATTCACCACCAACAATTCACCGTGGTGCAAAATTCATTCACTGCGAGCAATTCACTGTGGCGAAAATTAATCAATTTTCCGCCATGGTGAATTGCTGGCCGTGAATTTTACTTGGCATTGAATTTGTCATGGCGGTGGGTGAGTTAATCAATTTTCCGCCACTGTGAATTGCTGACGGTGAATGAATTTTACTTGATATTGAATTTGTCATGAATTTTCCCATAGTGAATTGCTAGTGGTGAATTTTCCGTCGATGAATTGCTAACAGTGAATAGAACTGTAAAAGAACACCAAATTGCAATTTATAAGACTTGAGGAGAAGAGAAAACAATGCAGATGCTAAAGTTGCATGGCCACAAAGATCAACCTTTCAAACTTCACCGCTGGCAGCATATACCCTTCTACAATAGCAAGTCACCATTGATAAACACTCTGATATCTATTCCTCCACACGGTTGGGCAGATCGCTAAGGTTTGTCGGGGTTTTCTCATGCCACTTCATGTTTCTCACGCCATCTTTGTAAACTCCTCCTTATGCTTTTTCAAATGCCAGATTATCAGCACTTTCTCCTTGCTTCTTTCAAAGGACTCCTTCACTGGTCCTTCAAACCTCCTCATTTGTTCATAACAAAACTTTTCCCCATTAGGGCTACGGCACAAAGACGGTTATGCTCGAAACTCTTTATTTTTCTTCGATTCCTTTGTGATTTGCGCAGCAGATGTTAGCTAGATTAGAAATGAATGTAGAGTTTTCTCCTTGGACAGATTTCATACAGAAAACAACTTCACTTCAATATACCATAGAATCTCACCGCCTCTGCAAAC
>VDFB02339323.1:0-21994 GCA_007258455.2 Sequoia sempervirens | reverse complement strand
AAACATACAGGCACACAAGAATCACTGCCGCTCTGAGGTTCAGAGGGGCAGATTGTGTATCAATATTATATTGAAAAATTGTTTACATCATTTTTTTTTAGACTGTAGGAATTGGTCGGGTATCTATCCCCCTATTGCAGTGTGTCTGCTAAACTTTTTCCACGTGACTGGCGACGTTGGCGCAACACGCCCTCCAGTACCACGGGAATGGTGGGGAGATTAGACTTCATGACCTCTTACCTGCACAGGATGCTTTAGCCAATCGAGAAAAATAGATTTACAAATATGTTAACCTAGAAGAAGATTAACACGTACATTATCATTACATATTGTTACATTCATTTTTATTTATATATCATTCATTTTGATTGTCTATATATCATGTTTATCTATGTACTTTTTTAAAGTTGTATAGTGAAAGATTTAATAATAAAATTTTGTAATAAGTTAGACTCATTCTTTAACCCATTCTATATTTCTATTTTTACATGTTCATATTATTTATTTTATTTACATTCTTACACACACACACACACACATTCATCTTTGTCTATATATCATTCATTTTGATTGTCTATAATCATGTTTATCTATGTAATTTTTTAAAGTATTTTACATTTATTTTGATTTGATTCTAGCACTTGCATGTGTCAAGTCTCTCATGGTCATAGAACTGACCTTCAAAATTTTAAATATTCATTTTAATGTTAATATTTTTATTTTTTCATTAGTTATTATAAGACAATTAAATATGTATTGAATTGTATTTAATTAAATCATCCACAAGCATCATTTGAATGATTTTGTATTGAAAGAAAAATACTTTAGTTTGGTGCACTAAACTACATAATGTATGCACTTTCAGTCCTAGAACATTTCAATAGCCATGAATTATTGGTTTGATCATTTATTTTGGTGGGGTTGATTAAAATGAATGTACCCCTTCCACATATCGGTAATCTTCCAAAGGTTAGATAGTAAAAAGGCAGAGGTAAGTTAAGGATATAAATAAGTATAGATTGTTAGATCATTTTTATGAGTGTAGAACATTCTTATGGACACAAATCTAACACTAATCTACAAATTCAACCCTATTAACTATTACAATCTTAAGGCAAGCCACAAAATTCCATATTCTATTTTTTTTATCTTTGAGGAATCGAGACTTTAGTACATGGAATAAATTATTCTTCAACTTTGAAACATACAATTAAGTACCTTCAATTATTACATTTACATTCCATATAATTAGCATTTTCTAACATATATGTCCACAACTAATAAAATTTTAGGTTGATTTATGTTTATGGGTGTGTATAATGGAAATGGAGTGCACAACTTCCTTTATCCACACTAAAAAGGGAATGAAGGAAGAGGGATCTGATTTCACAATGTTCACACTCAAGAACAAATCCTTGAGATTCCAATGCAAAAGAGATTGAAATATGTCAAAGGGGATTTTTCTTAAGGCTGCAAATTGATAAATAATATTAACTACTAATGCAAAACTAAGAAAATGCAAGATGTTTGAAAACACGTTGTGATATGCAAAATGACCTAGAAATGCAAACAAACTGTAACAAAAACTTATGAAATTAAAAGTGTGCACCTAGAAACTAGAAAGTGATAGAGATGAGCTTTGGAATCCTAAAAAATTAACTGTTGAAGCCCACTAGGACTCATATGCTAGGCTAGGCGACTTAGTCCTGTTTCGGGAAGATTATACCATAACAGGTTTCGAACAACTAGGTACTCAGAACTACAAAACCTCTATTTGGGCCTGGCAGTGGGACTTATATGCCATTGATGGCATATCAATCCACTTCTTAATTTTGGGAAATTCAAAACTGGAATCTATAGCTCCCAGTCTACACTTCTGCCCCTGACAAGTTCCCAGATCTGAAACTACATAATTCAACCTATAGGTAGGTATGTGCGGGGATCATGATGGAGCCCGAAAATTAACAATATAGATTGCATATGTCGTGGCGACTATTTTTACCCAAAAATTGATGAAACGAAAAGGGTTTTTAGAGGAGATTCTCGAATTTCCACCAATATAAATTATGCTTTACTTTGAATTTAATAAATAATTATTATTCATTTTATATTAGAATCACGACTAAAGTCCTAAAATTAATGAAGCTAATTGAAAAACATCTATAGCTTTCAAAGCGGTATCACATTTTTTTTTTTTAATCAAAACATGAATCACATTCTATGTGCATTATACTATGGGATTAAAAAATGAATTTCATTAAGATTGAGTGGAACTATATGAGTTTTATATTTCATAAAAAATTGTAATAAAAATTTGATAATTAATTATTTACTTGGAAAAAATTACAAAAAAATATACATCACATTGGGGTATGAGTCCTCTACTTATATCTAAAATCTTATAAAAAAATATTATCATTTATTGTAGTTAGGGTGGTGGACATGCATTACTTCTTATTTTTTTCCACAAAATTTAAGTGCCAACTGCATTGAAATTCAAATTTTCACCATATAGATTTTTTCTTTTTAAGCATGCCACAAGTAGTTTAGAAGCGACATTCAATTTGCTACAGATTCTATTCTTACACATTTTGAAATAATATAGATAACTTATTCAAATTTTTACGTTAAGTTTACTTCTTTCGATTTTTTAAAAATTGCCATAAGGGCCTATTTTCCACATGATGATCTGCACATACCAATTGTTCTCAAGCTTTTGCAGGGCTTTGAAAACTTTGAATGACTTTGAAAAATTGTTGACAACTTTTTCAACCTTTCCTTTTGACAAATTTTTACACTAGACCTGCAAAACACATGCAAAGAGGGAAAAAAATGTTGAGGGTTAGTGAATAGGGGTTTTCCTTGGTCAAACCCCATTTAGGTAATTAAACCAAAATGATGAAACAAAATGATGAAGCATGAACATGAGATAATGCTTGATTAGAAACTTTTCATGATAATAGATCTTGAATTGCTGCAACAATGGAAGAAAAAATTTCCCTTGAATGCCTTAGAAGTGATCTTGAATGCTCTCCAAATGACCTAACCCTAGCTTGCTTGACATGAAAACATGAATACAGGTCTTATGATACTTGAATGAAATGAGGGTTTGGAGGCTTATTTATATAGGCAACCCACTCAAATTCCCGTTAATTTGATCCCCCGGGCCGACAATAAAGAAAAATAAACTTAAAACCCAATTTTTCCCACTCAAACCTCAAAAAATGGCCCAAATGGGACTCATTCACCATCCTAGGCAAATGGATCCCACCTAGATGGGACTCATTCACCTAAAGTGGTGGATGGGTCCCATAGGGGCTATTTTTCCAACTGGGATGTTGGAGAATGAAGAAATTAAGCTCTTATGTTGATCTAGTCGGGTTTTTGATCAAAATAAGCCTCAAGATGCACAATATGGGGTCATAGGAGCCTATTAATGATGATATAAAGGGTGATTAGGGCTAGGGACACAAATTTAAATGTGAAAGTGTGATTAAATACACTCTACAACATTAAAATGAGGTCCACATAGCCTAGAAAGGCACATCTAATGTGAATGTGTAAAGCACATTACAACACTAGATTAAAATCAAGTTTGGTTTACAATCCTTCTATATTAATGTGAGGATGCAATTAAATATATTTTACAATATTGCATTAAGGGAAAAATAGGTCCATTAGACTTAAATGCTTAATAAAAGTCTAGAGAAGTGTGAAAATCTTTTACAACATTTTACAACACCTTTACAAGACATCGATAAATGCATTTTATTTAGTTTGCAAGGGCCCAAGACCTAATGTGAATGTTATATCTACATTACAACATTAAATCAAGGCAATATTAAGCCAAAAATCACAAGGAGGACCCAAACGAGACAGAAAAAGTAGAAGGGTTATTTTTTTGGTGTCCACATTTAGCCCCCACTTTAGTGAGAGGATGAACTTGTTTCAAACTCACACTAAAGTAGACATTCAAGAGGGGTCCAATCATACAAATGCGGATGGTCTAGGATAACAAAGATTAAGGAAGTGATCAAGCCCTCGGGATCCAGGACACACACAAGGTGTAATATTTGCAACAAAACAAGATATGTGATCATGCAATGGCAATAACTAGAATGAAGAGAAGAATAAACTAAAAAGGCAGATCAAGCTTTGACTGTTTTTCCAACATGATGGGAATCAGATCCAAGTTGTTTGTCCAAAAATGCATACTCACTTTCAGGCGATGGAACTCATGGATGTCTGTCGAGTGAGAAGTCCTAAAAGGTGAGAAACGTACACTCATGGTTGGTATGCACTCACACACACACACACACACAAGTGGCTATGGGGAAATTCATGCCTCGGATTGGGCTTCTCGATCAACCATACCAAAGTTATACCTCCTAATAACTTTGATAAGGTGCCACACAAAAAATGATCTTTGAGCTCTACGAGGCAAGCAAAACTTTGTATGCTTAAAACTCATAGACAAATGTGTAAATGTGAAATAGTGTAAGGAATGTTCAAAGGGATTTTGCTTAAAGTTCATGCAAGGTCTCATCTTAGGGGACATTGTGCTTAACATCTCCAAGAGAGGACAAATGCAAAGGTCTCATCTTAGGGAACATAAATTGCCATTTTTAAGAGGACAAGTGCAAGAGTCTCTATCTTGAGAACAGTGGCCTTAATGTCTCCAAGAGAGGATAAGTCAAAGAAATATCACATTCTTGGAGGAAATCAAGCCCAATGACACCACCAAGAAAAGGATGCATAGCAAGAAGAAAGAAAATTGCACAATGAAACATGAGTGTTGATGTATTCCCCCACTTTAAAGCGGTTGCTAACACCATTACTGTGAGAAATTGCTTTAAATTAGAAGAAGACATGACAACTTATTCGGAAAGCCCTATGCCAAGTCATAGGTTTTCAATAAGCCTAAAGTCATGAATAAGTATGTCATCCAAATGCAAAGTCAATCCTTTAAGGCATGTCATCCACATCCCAAGCTTGCTCTTATACATACATGGAAATGTAGTCCAGCAAACCAAAAGGAGACAAATGGATAAGAAGTGACATCTGAGGACAAAGGCTAACTAACCTTTGCCCTACTTGGGTGCAAAGAAAGGAATGGCAAATTATTGATGAGAAACATGTGAGGTGAAAATTGGTGTCGATTAGAGATAGGTGCCCTCACATGGGAAGATCACCAAGCTCCTTAAGATGTTGGATTGTACTACTCAAAGCCTTACATTCATTAGTAGCATGACCATGAACTCTATGATATACACAAAATGAATTCTTGTAATAAAATTTATTTTGAGTTATTGGAGGCAGAGATATCAAGTATTGATCATGGAGGAGTCTCAACAAGATACCCTCTTGATCAATAGTAGAGGTGGCTCCTATAGTTTTGACAAAAGATACCACCTCACTTACTTAGTAAAAGTTGTCATACTTACACAAGACTCTTTAGATTGCAAGATTTTTTTCTCTCCTTTATAGGAGAGTGTAAAATCTAACAAATTCAAATCATTAGTGTTTTGCAAGATGACATTAACATTAAGTGAAGATGTCTTTGTTTGTTTCATTCCCCTAACCCACGGATACTTTCAAGACCACCATTGTCTATTAGTTGAGGATGCACTATTATTATATTTGTCTTAAAAGAATCTTTTGTGAGAGTGTTGAGGTTAAGTGAAGGCTTGTTTATTTCTATCAAAGGACAATAACCAAGACCATGAGTCAGTTCTTGCGTGTTAGGCTCTATAGGGTTATAGATACTTTTTTCTCTAGCACCACATACTTTTCCACTATAAGCCAATTTCCCGAACATAGCTCACTGCTTTTCCACCAAGCATCTTACATCTCTTTTTGGATTTGGTGGTTGTTCATAGTAAACTGTCAAAGGTTGTTGTGTAAGAATGCATGCAATAATGGGTTACACTTTTTGGGACATCCTGATTTTTACCTAAAATCACATATTTTTAATGATTTAAGACTTTAAAGGTTCAATTTAAATGGTTTTAATTAAGAGGGATTTATCAAACCCCCTCAGATCAAACCCCCTTAGATAGAACCTTGTTAGATTTAAACCATACCTATAATCAAGTCTCCTCTACACCTATCAAAATGCTGATAAAAAACCACTTTTGATTTACCTTTTGGGTGATCAAATGAATTCATTTAAAATTTATGTTTTGTAAGCCTACAGCCCTTATTATAAGCTTCCTAAAAGTATAATTTTAAATATGTTTAATTTGATTATTATATTTACTTCTTATTTCTTGTGAATGCAGGATTTTCAATGAACATCAAGCTCCTTATTTCACATAATGGAAAAATAGAAAAAGAAAAAACTTCAAAAATACATGTGCACTAGGTATTAAATGTCCCAGACCCAATAACAAAAGAATAAGTTAATTCAAATGAATATAAAAGATGTAGATCAAGGACACCTCATTCAAATTTATATAATTTGGTTGACTGGAAAATTAATTTAAAAAAAAATGCACAAAAAATTTCGCGAGTGTATCCATCCTAGATATTGTGTGAAAATTTTTATATTTTAAAATTAGAAATTGTATCCTATCTATAAAAAATTCGGTGGGGTCAAGTAAACATCACTTTTTAAAATGCTAATTAGGTAGTAGAAAAAATAAGTTATTAAAAATTATATTAATGATTCACAATTTTTAAAAAAAAAAATTTAAATATAATTAGAATTAAGCGCTAAAATATCCATAAATAACTAGTTTGATTCATCTTCAAACCTAATGGTTTAGCTACAATATAGGTGTGTGAAAGGAATGTCTAGTTGAAAAATCTTGATTTTAATGTCAAGTTTGGCTAAAATCATAACCCATTATTTGGGATCACCCAGAATTTGTTGTCTCAGGTTCAAGTGTTGAGGTGGATTCTTTTCTAAAAAAGGTCTTCGTAGTTTTGTGTTGACATTACTACCTTTTCGTTTCCCTTACTAGAGTCTTTTTTTATGATCTTGTACTCGCCCATGAATGTATGTTCAAAATCTAAGGAACCCCCAATCATCTTATAATAGCTTTGTGATTTCATCAATGTGTTTTTCTTTGTCTTTTTGTTGCATAGGTTCCACTTGTGTGGTTGGTGTTAATGTTGTCAAGTGATTGTAATTAAGTTTTTCTGTGTTGTAAGACACTATAAGGTCGTAGATCAAGGTCAAGTGTGTAAGCACTTTGTTGTCAGAGATGTATTTCATTTTACTTATTGAAGAGTAGAAGGCACCCCATCCATCGTATGAATCCAAGGAATCCTTAAAGAAGATTATATTAAATTTCATGAGGTATAACATGGATCTACGTTTCCAATGTGGCCTTCCCAGCTGTAATAGGTAAATTAATCACGCCAAGCAAGTTTTTTTTTACATTGTCAAATCCCTTAATAGATAAATAATTAGGTTGAATGTTTTATTTATCAATGCCAAGCCTATCCAAAAGGCTCACACTACACACATTAAGGGAAGAGCCGGTATCTACAAGAGTTCTCTTTATCCCTTTTCATTTGTATTGAGCTATGATCATGAAAGAATCATTTTATTTTTTCACTTCCAAAGAGGGGAGTCCACTTTGGTGGAAAATAATGTCAACATTTATTCCTTTGATCATGGTTGCTATGTCATTTTATTGTGCATTATAAGGGATAAGAACTTGTTGTAAGGTTGTTTGAATCATGTTTTGGTTTTGAGGGGAGGTTTGAATAAGGTCCCATAATGATATCTTAGCAGGAGTATTCTTTAGTTGTTCAACAAGATTGTACTCCTTTCCACTATGTGGAGATAAATGAGGAGGGTCTGGTAAAATAGGGTTAGGAAAAGGTAGGGGTGTTGGGATTGGTTGTTGTGGTTGTAGATTATGTCTAGTGTTATAGGTATGAGCAACGGTATTATGACTTAGGTGCTGCAAAACTTTATTCTTAGGTGGGTAAAGGACAAGTTCAAGTTTATTTTGAGTTGGAGATTTGTTTGAAGGTGGGTAAAGAATGAGTTGAGGTTGAATAATATTAATGTCCCTTAGCAAAGGAGAGTCTAATATTTCCTCATCATGTTCTTCTACTATGTTATTTTCAATGTTATATTTTTCTTGCACCATGATATCCTCCCTAGGAGGAGAATTTTTAGGAGAACGACAAACCAAATGTTCTTGTGTTTCAAAGATTGGTTCTTCTAAAATGACTTCATCACAAGTAGGCGAATGATCAAAATTTGGATTTTCTTGATTATCAATAGTGGGGATATTAGGAGAAGGTTCTATTTGATTGTCTGTTTTCTCTAAGGTATCATTTTTTTGGGCCATAATCTCTACCCTACTATGAGAGCTTTTGGGAAAGTGACAAACAAGAGTTTCATCACATGTCATGGTTAGATGTTGTAAATCAGCTTCATCAAATTTAGGGGAGGCATCAAGAGAAGGACCGCTATGATTTTCATGCTTACCAAATAGATCTTCCCATATGGTAGGAGCATTAGGAAAGGGAGAAATGAAATTGTCATGACTGTCATGTATATCTTCTAACAAAAAACTATCGTCTTCATTACTATGAAGGATATTAGGAGAAGAGTCAATGTGATTATCATGATTATCTACGATTACACCCTTATTCCCTTTAATGTCTTCCCAAGTGGGAGAAGTAGGATTGTCAAAGCTTTCAATTAATAAATCTCCTAACATCAGCATGTCTTCCTCACAAATGTCATGTTCATGGTCATTCATGATTGTGTCATTATCACAAGTATTTGAAATGTTGGGAGAGGAATGTAGATTAAGTAAAGTGGTGGCAATGAGTTAATCTTCTACTATGACACTATCCTCCCAAGAGGAATGAGGAGAAGAGAAAACAAGACCTTGATGATTCTCAACAATTGCATTCTTTGTTACCAAGATCCCTTTGTCACGAAAAGCAGAGGTATCGAGAGAAGAACAATGATGATCATCATGAATTTCCATGCTTATATCTTCTTCTATCACATCATTCTCACAAATAGGATAGGTAAAAGTGGGTGTATCTTTCATTAGATCATGAATATGTCCTCTTTTGTTCCTTAAAATACTTTCATAAATAGGGAATTCATTGAATGAATGACTAACATGTGTATTGACTAACTCTTTCTTGGAAAACTTGGAAAAGACCAAAGCTAACATTTTTGAATGCAAACTCAAAATGCAATGTTTTTAACATCAAAAGTAATTTTTAGTTTTCAAACATTTACATTATGAAATGATCTAAAAATGATTTGGAATGAAACAATGCATGAAATGGGCTAATTTAAGCTAGATATTGTAAAATGCATGTAACACAAACTCAGCCAACTAATACAAATAGTTAATGGAATCAAACCAAAGTGCATAAACAAATTTTTTAGTGTTGTAAATGACAGTTTCAGGAGTGTATTGAGATTGATTTGCCCAAGGTGGCGAATGAGTCCCAGTAGGGATTTTTTCAAAAAAAAATGTTTTTTTTATTGATTTTATGTTTTATGGGGATACAGATAAAACCTAAGATGCAAAATGTGGTGAAAATCAAAAAAATTAATGATTTGAGATGCAAAACGTAACCTATATGTATGCTTTGACTAGTGCAAATTTGGAAACCCTGTATCAAATCTTAATTCAGAATGCAAAATGCAAATGTTACTGTAAGCTAATTCTAGGATAATGGTGAACCCCTGAAAATTAGAAAATGGATGTTCTAAGGTCATTCACCAACCCTGTAATAAATGGAAATGGAATGTACAACTTCCCTATCCATACCAAAAGGGAAATGCAAGGGAAGAGGGATTTGATTTTAGAATGTTCACACTCACAAAACTTTGAGATTACAATGCAAAAGAGATTGAAATCTGTCAATGGGATTGTTCTTAAGGCTAGAAATTGATAAAGAAGATGAACTATGGATGCAAAACTAAGAAAATTCAAGATATTTGAAAACACATTGTGATATGCAAAATGACCCAAATATGCAAACAAATTGTAACAAAAATTAATGAGACTAAAGATGTGCATCTAGAAACTAGAAAGTGATGGAATGGAGCTTTGGAATCCTACAAAAGTCATTGTTGAAGCCCATTGGGACTCATACACCAAGCTAGGAAACCCTAGTCCTACCGAGAAGATGCCAAGCAATAGGTTTCAAAACAACTAGGTACCATAACCATAAAACCTTTTGTTTGTGCCTGTAGAGACTCATATTCCATTGATGTATGATTGCGCCTACTCATATTTCAATCCAAAATTAAAAACAAAGGTAGCCTCTCGATTTGCACTTTGCCCTTATAGGTTCCTATATCCAAAACTGCAAAAATTCAACTTGTAGGTGTTCTCCAAGATTCTTTAGGCTCTAACAACTTTTCCAATCTTTCTCTTTGACAAATCTACAAACTTGGACCTGCAAAACACATGCAAAGCTCGAGGGAAAAATTGTTGACGGTTAGTGAATAGGGGTTTGTCTTGGTCAAACCCCTTTTAGGTAATTAAACCAAAATGATGAAACAAAATGATGAAGCATGTACATGAGATAATGCGATTAGAAACTTTCCATGACGATAGATCTTGAATTTCTATAACAATGGATGAAGAATTTTTCCTTGAATGCCTTAGAAGTGATCTTGAATACTCTCTAAATGACCTAGCCCTAGCTTGCTTAACATGACCACATGAATACCTTATGATACTTGAATGAAATGAGGGTTTGGAGGCTTATTTATAAAGGAAACCCACTCAAATGCTCATTAATTTGATCCCTCAAGCTGACATTGAAGAAAATTAAACTTAAAACCCATTTTTTCCTACTCAAACCTCAAAAAATGGCCCAAATGGGACTCATTCACCATCTTGGGCCAATGGGTCCCACCTGGATGGGATTCATTTGCCCAAAGTGGTGAATGGGTCCCACAAGGGCTATTTTTCCAACTAGGAGGTCGAGGAATGAAGAAATTAAGCTCTTATGTTGATCTAGTCAAGTTTTTTATCGAAATAAGCCTCAGGATGCACAATATGGGGTCATAGGGGCCTATTAATGATGATAGAAAGGGTGATTAGGGATAGGGACACAAATTTCAAGGTGAAAGTGTGACTAAATTTACACTCTACAAAATTAAAATGAGGTCCAGATAGCCTAGAAAGGCACAACATCCAATGTGAATGTGTAAAACACATTACAACACTAGATTAAAATTAGGTTTAATTTACAAGCCTTCTAGATTAATGTGAGAATGCAATTAAATATATTTTACAATATTGCATTAAGGGAAAATAGGTCCATTAGACTTAAATGCTTAATAAAAGTCTAGAAAAGTGTGAAATTATTTTACAACATTTTACAACACCTTTACAAGACATTTATAAATTCATTTTATTCAATTTGCAAGGGCCCAAGACCTAATGTGAATGTGTTATCCACATTACAACATTAAATCAAGGCAATATTAAGCCATAAATCACAAGGAGGACCCAAATGAGATAGAAAAAGTAGAAGGGTTACTTTTTCAGTGTCCATAATGGGGTTCTATCTTATTGGAGTGGATTAGATTATCTTAGAGGAAAAAGCTAGTTTCTTTTGTTATTATGGTGAAGTTATCTATTTTTACACCACCTTAAGGTTTTTTTTAAGGTTTATATCTTCATTATTTTTAGATTTTCTATATTTTATATTATTTTAATATTATCATTCATTTTTAGATATTTTTAGAGTTTGGATTCATTTATTTTTATTATACCTTGATTATTATAAATGATGAAAATCATAATAATTGCATACATGCATTAGGCACTAATCTCAAGATGCTATAAAAATAATAATGGTAGCTTTTTCACCCATTATGTGGGTGGATTGTAATCTATCCAATTGGAAGTTCCAATATATAGGATACAATCACAAATTAGGACACCAACATATTGAATTATAAATTTGATCTATATGACAATACTAATAAAATTGAAGGCAAGGAGTAGAGAATATCCACTTGCACACAATCTTGATCTCCTCCAATATCTTGCAATTCCCTAGTGATGGCTCCATTCTACCCAACTATGCTCTTAGATCCACCCAACCATGCAAGGAGATAGTCAATTGGGTACAAACACACTCACAAAAATAAGAGTGAAGCCACACACAAATTGACCAACTAGGAATGGCCATCATAGCACACACATCCCAAAAATTAAAATCAACCACTTTATTATTCATTCCAAACAATTATGATTAACCATCATAGCATAAAAATGCTCAAAGGAGAAATATTGCCAACATATATTCATAAGAGATAAACCACATCACATATCATATACATGCCCAAATATTAAGTATACAGAAAAGATAGGAGCATATGCAACCAATATATCAACTAATCACACTTATATATGGTTATAGTTAGGTATCACATCTAATATAAAATTCAATAGAAATAAGGATAAGGATCTTAAAGGAATGACAAAAAGTGTCACCATAATAGGTCAAAGTTATGGTTAAGAAAGATAGAGTATGCACCACAATCATAAAGTGAGGGTATCGAAATGAAATTTAATATTGTCAGAGTAATCATGCATTAGTTGTTAATTAATTAATATTTAAATGATTATTAGGCTAATTCATTCCATGCACTTAAGATAAACTTAGGAGTGTTTTTTTCCAGTTGACTAGAGTGAGCTTTTATTAGATCATTTTGTCTCATTACATAGGATGATGATGCTTGTCATGATCTAATTCCTTTATCATTTAGGGTTGCTCTTGTAAAGAACTCTCCCTCATTGTATTATCTCTTGAAGACTCTTGAGACCTTTGTTCTATAAGTTTTTCTACTTGAGGATATAACTATTAGAATTGTGAAACAAGCACAAAACAACGAGCCACATGATCAAACAACAAACAAATACACCTTCCACACAAGAGATCTGCAAACAATATATGCAATATTCTTCAATAAGAAAAAGCTATAGAAGCAAGAGACTCTCAAAAATATATGAAATCTCAAGATATAATTACAATGAGGGTTGAGTGCTTATAAGAGTAAAACCCTAAATGAGAAAGGGATCAAATCATGACAAGTGTCAACATCACATGAGATGAGACATAATGATCTAATATTAGCTCAACTAATAAAGCATAAAAACACTCTTAAGTTTAGCTTAATTGCATGAGAATAAATTAGATTAATAATCAATTAAAAATTAATTAATTATTAACTAATGCATGATAACTCTAACACCCCCCCTTAAGATGAACTTAGGGAGTAGCTAAAAACCCTAAATTGAATGCATGATGGGTCCCAACAAACAAAGACATGTAAGGTACCCATGTACAAACAAAAGATCTATATAATACAGAGAAATAGAGAAAACCTCATGGGAAAAACTCTACTCCAAAAAGATATAAAAGCCAAGTGAAGGACTAAAGAAGCCTCCAAACAAGACAATATTGTCCCAAAATATAGGAACAAAAGATGAACAAGACGCTATGATATAAAATTTCATGGGTGGGTTGTGAGTTCCTTTTTATTTCCTTCACACCTTTTTCAAGTGAGTGTTCCTTCCATGATAGCATCGAATCCCTAGTTTGCACACCCTTTTTATTTGTTGGTACTTTCATTCATGTGTTCAGATGTTCTTTATTCTCCTACACACAATTATTTGTGACACACAGCCAATGGACCTATCAAGTGGCTCTCCCTTTCCATATATTATGGGGCTTTACTAGTGGTGCTAATGCTTCCTTTGGTTTCATTTATGGAGGATCTATGTATCTAGTTTTGTTCCTAAGTACCTGTAGATGTATTAGTTGGTTTACCCATGCATTTCAAAGGAGATTGAGAACTCTACCATATAGACTCTTTGCATTCTATTTTTGCAGGACCTTTCATTTTCACTTGATCGTTTCAAACCATCGGGTAATTTCTACCCATTTTATATTTTGATTGAAAATGTTTTCATTTTTTTTTCCATCTAATTCGAGTAGTGTCATTGGGGGCACTCATGCATATTCTTGTCTTCTTGATCCCAATCATCATTTTTTTTAGAGGAGGTTCTTCATTTTAACATAGTAGTAGTCATCATTCAATAGTTGCCTACAACTTCTTCATGATTCAGTGATGTTCTTCATGTTACTATTATTTTTGGGACATTATTTGGGAGGCTTTTCAATCCTTCATTTTCTTCTCTTTTGAAGAGGTTTTTTTTCCCATGAGGCTTTCTCCTTTTCTCCAGTTGTAAGAGATTAGATTGTTTATACATGGGTACCTCAACAAGCCTTGTTTGTTGGGACTCATCATGTATTCTTATTTTTTATGTATTCACTTTTTAAGCTTTTTAGCTACTCCCTAAGTTCATCTTAAGGGAGAGGTGTTAGAGTAATCATGCATTAGCTAATAATTAATTAATCTTTAATTGATTATTAGACTAATTCATTCCATGCACTTAAGATAAATTTAGGAGTGTTTTTTTTATATTAACTAGAGTGAGCTTTTAGTAGATCATTATGTCTCACCACATAGGAGTCATGATCTAATCCCTTTATATTTAGGGTTTCTCTTATAAAGCACTCTCTCATTATATTATCTCTTGAAGACTCTTAAGATTTATTATATACAATTTTCCAGTTGAGGATATAGTAGATTAAGGTTTGTAGCTCTCTTATGTGAAAGGAATTTTTGTTCATTGTTTGATCCTATGTCTCATGTTTATTCACAGTTCTAACAAATACCACTAGAATGTGGCATGTCCTTTATGCTCATGCCAAGAATTTACAAACACTTCAAAAATGATGTAGAATTAACATCTTGGTTCATTTTGTGTACCTAATAAAAGTTAATCACTTAATTAATAACTCTCTTCTTGTTGTATCTGACTTTTGAATGACATTGAGAGTCACTTATTTCCTATAATCTATACCTCAAATCATAGGTTCATTATACCAAATTACTATTTAAACATGACACAAAAAGCAATGTAACAAAATATAATATCATATTTGGGCATGGTCTCAAAATATTCTAAATGGAAAAATATTAAGGATTCAATTCATTCATATTCATTTATGATTTAAATTTTAAAATTATTTTTTAATACAAAAAACCATAAATATTCTTTGTTTCACCATTAACTTGAAAGACATCAAACCTTTAAAATTCCACCAATCTATAAACAACTTTGAAAAACAAAAAATACCATTTTGTTCTAAATATGAACAACACTATTTTATCTAATAAAATCCACATCAAAAAAACTAATCATAGCTCAAATTTTTTAAATTTTTTTTTTGTAAATAATCAATATAAATTCAATAATTAAACCTAATAAAAATTCATGTGCATCCACTAGAGTGGGAAGAGCAAAGAAAAATAAACTTCAAATACAAGTAAGAAAAAAGGATTAGCTTCAATCTTTGGAGTTCAAACAATCTGAAAGACAATAATCGATAATCATTTAGAATTCCAACACAATAATATGTAATATAAGCACAATCAACTCTTAACATTAAAAATGTGACATGTATCTTGCAATATACTATCAGAATCTAGATGCAAATACAAAGTCACACCAAGGACACCTAAATGAAAAAATTTGATAATCAATAGTAGGGTAAGTGCAAGAAGTTGGGTCCACTTTTAGGCCAAAAGTGGGTCTTTTCCTTCAAAATCAAAGTTTTTCATAACTGGAATAAAAATTTAAAGCTCTTTGACATAGAATATTAACATTGTGCAAAAATATGAAATGTATAATTTTGTGCCTAATTTTTAAATATGTAATATATAATATACCCATACGATAAAAAGTTAGTTTTGTGTAGGATGTACAAAAAAAAAATTAAGTCTTGTGTTTTGAGCCTAAATATTCACTTGTATAACCAGAATAATTGGACATAAATGAAATTATTTTTTAATTATTTTTGGGGGTGGATGTGTATTATGGTAAAGTTTAGTCAAGATCTATTTTTTATAATTTAAAATATATATATATATAATTTTTATTTTTAAAAACCCCTTATTTATAGCCAACATAATTTGACCTACACTAATCATAACATGATTTTTTTCATTATGTAAAAAATTATGTCTATATTTTTCATACATCTTTTTTTTTAATATTTCAAAATCAAAATTCATTAAAAAAAGTAATATATATCATTTCAAGTTTATGAATCACTTTCCTTAAAAATTAATCAATAAATAAAAATATATCTAACAGTAAAAAATTACATATTTGAAAACTAAAAATTATCATCTATAATAGGTTTTAATTTGTTTTAAAATTTCTATAAAAAAAATCATTAGCCATATTACTAAAATCAATTTTTACTCTTGGTGTTAACATAGCATTATTCTTATAGGTCTAAGTGTTGAATGAACAAGACAACTAAGAGGGGGGGTGAATCAGTTGTAGCAAATTAAAACATCAAAACCCTCAACAGCAATCAGATCCACATGCATTCATTAAACCCTTATTTTGTTAATGTGATTAACCATGAAATGCAGATAACAGAAACTGAAATAACAACACCATACACAAGTGAACACTAGATTTATGTGGAAAAATCAATAAAGGAAAAACCACGGTGAGGATTAGTTCACAACATAAGTAATAGCAAAACTAATACACGGGCTCACTGCTAGAATAGGACACACACTATTCAAAAAGGCTCACAGTCAAGGTTGGTTGCCACAGAAACAACACAAGAAGATAGAAAAGAAATGTTACACAGAGAACAACTTCTCAATGCTACAAGGATTCCACCACAATTGCTCCAACACTTTCGCAACCTTGTATGAAATATTTTAAACACCTTCAACTCACTACCTTCAAGAATCCAAACACTTAAAATTTGCACTGCTCTGCTCAAATTCGCATCACACACTTCACTCATATCGACCTCACATCTATCTTCTCTCTCTTGATTCTCTCTTCAACATTACTCTTGTTTATATCAACCTTAACCTCAAAAACCTTCTCCAAGGTCGGCAACTATCTATTATACTTACAAATTCAAATTAGGTCAGCACCTAAATGTTCTCGTGGTGGATATGAATTAAGGTGACCCATATAAATCCTTAATTAGGATGCAAATAGATCCCAACACATCTCAACACTCTTTCGTAAGCCTCGCATGTAGTGTTAACACAAATTTGACAAATACCCGTGCTAAGCATCATAAATATTAAGTACACACTTCCTTAAATCAATTAAAGCTTTTGGACAACAAAATTCACTTGAAAATGATCTAGAATAATCTTTAAATCACTTGAGATCCATCAAACACTTCATCCAAATTTGCATCATACATATATTTCATCCCAGAACATCTAGTAAACCTTATTCACACACTGACGCATGAAACACGCACTGTATTGTACCAAATCAAGTGAAACCTTGAATTATGAAAGATAAAAGCATTATAAGCAACTTCACAAATCTGCACAACCTGAAGCTAAACATGAGAAACGTGGAGCAAATATGATTTCTCTCAAAGCTGCTAGAAAACATCACTGAAAAATTGGTTCACACATTGGTGAAAATATCTCACTCTGTACAACAATCCAGAAACCCAAATTTTGAATATAGCAACCTCTAACAGCCCTAAATAACATATTAGATCTGTAGCATCAACACAGAAAAATGTGGAGCACATATTGGAGCACATTTTGAACACTTGCACAACCTTGTTTACTCCGTTTACCAAATTTTCTCAAAAGCAATTGGAAACCAAGTACTAGAGACATCATCTCAGCTCACTACATTCCAAATCCTCTTCAGACACTACAACAAAAAGATGGATCTGTGTACTCACAATGCTTCCTCAATATCTCAACTACACATGCACAATATACATCTTGTTTTCCTCATTTTCACAATTTTCTCAATATCCTTGACATCTCCATTATGCAACAACCTTCTTAACACATGGTTGGCACCAATGACAACACTAGTCACTAGACTTCTTGTTGACATCAATGACGACACCTTCATACTTGCAACACTAAGGCTAAGGGTAGGGTTTCCAAACATAAAACCAAATCAAAAGGGTGGGTTTCAAACTTAAAGTTTTATAAAAACATGTACATGCTTCAAATATGTACTCATTCTAAAATGGAATGGGTATGTTTCCTAAACAAAAATACCCATTATAAAAGGGAATGGGTATATGTTCTAAAAAAGAGCAGATGCCCATTCCCTTTTAGAATGCATGTCTATTTTAAAATGGGTGCCCATTTTTAATATATCCATTATTTTTCTTTTAGTAAAGTGTACTATCACTACATCTCAAAGAATTTTTATTTTATAAATATGTCTGACAATGATTATTTCTAAAAAAATTATGTAGGTATCTCTTAGTATCTCTTGGAAAGTCATATTATAATTAATTTTTAAAGAGATTCAATCATCAAAGATACTTTCAAGTGGAATCAAGTACAAGAGATATTTTCAAGAGGAATAAAATAAGAAGATTTTTTTTAAAGGGACCAAGCATATGTGATATAATCAACAAAGGATCTACATCTACTTGTACTTTAGAAGCTCAAGGAGGGATCCATCTAAAAATAGATTAAATATTATTTATTAATTTTATCAAGAGATTTTGGTAATTATAAGATTAAATAAATTTCAACAAAAAAATAGTAAGCCCATAACACCTAAAGAAATTGAAGCACTTTGAGTAAAGGAGGAAAAAATGACAAAGAGATAGGAGAGTCAAGATCCAACAAATGAATAATGACGTATCCAATTTGACAACTATTGAAGAATAGAACACCAACATGGATGAGATGAATGTATATTGTGCAAATGTGAAAATGGTGAAAGGAGAAGAGTTCAAAAAATATAAAAAATGTGATTGTAGAAATAAATCCAAGTAAGTCTTCAATTGCACTTAATGATAATTATATTAGTTGAAACAATGAAAAATAGGAGGAACCTTAGGTCTAATGCTTAAACCTAAGATTCAAAATTTTGTTTGTTGGGTGTTTTTCTATTGTTTCATTAAAATGGAAATCAACAAGGTGAGTAGATTGGCTTTCAACCATGAAGGTGAGCCATTCAAACCTGAATCTGCATCTTTTAGAGTCTTGGAATGAATTAGGATTGACTGAAATCGATTAACCTAATTAGACTATATTCCCTAATATGAAAAATTCAATAATCTGGTAACTGATAAACTAAAACGGTCAATTGCAAGTAGATCTAGGAAGTGTAGAGGACTATGTACCTATCCTAAAAAGTTGTTGCTAGTTTGAATATAGGGACAAAGTCTCCCTAAGGCGTATGGGTCCCTATAAAGGTGTCTTGAATTTTTTTTGTAATCCTTTGATGATATATCTAATCTCTTGATTCTCATTTGTAAAGTCCTCAAAAAGTAGTCAGATAATTATGTAGGTGATTTTTTGTGAATTGACAAGATGTAAGGCTTTAATTGCAATAATAAGCAATTTGTCTTTAAGATTCCTTCAATCCTCTCTAAACCTGAAATCTACACATTCACAAAGAGAATAAATGTTCTGTCATTTAGGGGCTTGCCTTGGTCAAACCCAATGTTAGTGTTTCCACTTCCACAATGGTAATGTCAATGATAAAATGGATACATAATAGGAAGGAATGATGAATCAGCAAAGTGTTGCAACTCATCACCTTTCAATGGCTTCCTTTAAGGACTGGATTCATCCACATCACTTCAAGGTATTGGATCTTGCTTTCTTGATTTATTGAACTTTCTTAGAGACCTACAACAAGGGTTAGCCTTCACAAACAATGATAATATAAACATGCATAAAATCACATAAGACTTGGCATGATGCTAGTATCTTGATTTGTTGCAATAAAGCTCTGAAATGTTTCTCTTGATTTGCTTGATAGTTCTCTCGATCATAAGTTTTCCAATAGTTTTATAGATGATTTCTAAATGGTGCAATAACTAGGTATTTATAGGCATTTCTCTAGTTTCCCAAAAATTAAATCTCAATAGCCAACATTTGCAACTTGAATTTTGAATGTTAAAATGTCGACACCAACATATCTAAAATTGGTCCTCGACAAAATAGGGGGACCCATACGCCCTCGGGTGAATGGGTCCTGGCCCTATTTTCCAAGACATTAAGTGTTAGGAGAAAAATAATAACTAGATGCATTTGTTCAATGCTTGCAAATTCTCAAAAAATGGTACAAATGGGGCCCTAGAATGCATAATTTAAGAAATTAGGTGCTTAATTAGGCTCAATAATTTAGGGGGGAAAAACATAGAGTGAAATTGTCAAGGGTGACAATTTACGATGGTACATTGGTTATTTAAATATTGATCTAAATTTTCCTATTAAAAATATGGAAACAAAAAATGAATATTGAAACTTCTTGTATGAGTGAAAATGAAAATATTTTTTTTAATTGAGATAAATTTCTCAGATAATCTTCATGGTAATATATCTCGAAGATAAATTAGAACCCATGAAATTATATTATAATATAAACTATTTTTATGGAAACGTTCTAAGTTTTCAATGTCAACTTCTAATGCAATTAATCAAAATTTTAAATATACAAAGAGTAATGATAAAATAAACAATATTTATAAAACCTAAAAAGAAAGATGAGTCAATGAAACAAGTTATTTATAGTGTTTCTAATGTTATTTATTCTATTGAAAAAAAAATAATCTAGAAATAGGAATGCAACATGATGAGATATAACAATTGCTTTAGTTAATAAATCAATTTCGAGCAAAAATTGATAAGACGGGTGAACTTTCAAAGGTAAATGCTAAAAATTTAAGAAGAGAAATAAAGAGAAGAGAAAGTATTAAAAATGGTCCAATAAACTCATTTGAGAATTTTAGTGGTAGAGTCCCAAGGTCTAACATGAAATTAAATAGTGAAATCAAATATTTAATTAAAAAATATTGGCATGATAGTACAAGGGTTTCATCCAATGTTATAAATATTTTAAAATTAAGAGAAAAATAGAAGTTTCATAATGTGAATGGTGATCCAAGACTCACACAAATACAACAAACAATTACACAATTAGTCCATTATGCAAGTTAAATCAGCATTCCCCATAGAATTCATTTGAAATGCACAAAATAAGAAATAGAATGAGAACACAAACAAAAGTTATCAAATCCTATTTAATGCAACAAACTCTCAATCCCATGGAGGAATTGGTGCCATTTTGATATGGAAAATGGACCTTTCCCAATCCCTTGTAAGCTTGAATGGTGACTTGATGAATATTTGATGCTTCTTGGTTGAATTACCCCATAACCTAGCTATGAAAATGTGAAGATGGATGAACAATGGATGAGCAAATTCAAAATCTGAAGATAATGTCTTTGCATGAAGTTGTGGATCCAAAATACAAAAGAGATTCTCTTATTTATAGATGAGAGTGATGGAGGATGACGAAAAATGTATGAATGTGGTACAAAAGACCAACCAATAGCATGAAGCCACTTGTCAACATGTGAGTGGACAAAGGTAGAGCACATCTTGGTGAATGTGCAATTAAATGCAATTAGGTGGAATTTCAAAATGAATGAAATGATATGTTGGAGGGAGGAGAAAATGAAGTTAGTGCTACTTGGCTCGTGGAAAAAGGACATGTAAGAGGTTTAAATGCCTTGTTGGATGTACAAACCCTTTTCGAGGGATTTTTCAAACTTGGAGAATATTTTAACATTGATGCCCTTTTGAAAGTAATTGAAGATTTAATAAATTAATTAAAATGATATTCATAAGCAAGTTGCAAAATCTAGAGGATTTAAGTGATTAAGATTAAGATTAATCAAGATTTTATTAATGTAAAAGGAGATTAGTTGATTTGACCATTTTGACTTAGACTTTTGGATTAATTTAAATCAAAATGAGAGGAATATGATTTAGACTCAATTAAATAAAGATTTTGGTTTATTTAATTAAAGAAGATGGTGTTAGATTAAATCAAATAAGGATTAATTTATTTAATTTAATAGAATGACTTTAAAGATTTAATTAAATAAAATGAATTAT
>VDFB02339322.1:0-21894 GCA_007258455.2 Sequoia sempervirens | reverse complement strand
TTCAATCTGCACACCAATTTCTCCTGACCTTTGACCTCAAATCCTTGTGGTTGTTCCATATATATTTCCTCTTTCAAATCACCATGGAGAAAGGTTTTTTTAACATCTAGTTATTCCAAATGCAAATCTTCAGTAGCCACAATACTTAAAATAGTGTGTATAGAAGTCATTTTAACAACTAGAGAAAAAATCTCATCAAAATCAATACCCTTTTTTTGTGCAAATCCCTTTACAACTAACCCGTCTTTAAATGTTTGCCTACCTCCATCCTACTCTTTCAACCTATAAACCCATTTGTTTGGTAAAATCTTTTTACCTGTAGGAAACTTGTATAATTCTCAAGTTTGATTTTTCACCAAGAAGTCCATTTCTTCTTCCATTCCATGCTCCCACTCAACCTTGGTATCCACCTACATAGCTTCATCATAACATTTTGGTTCACCAACATCAGTTAATAAAATAGAATACAAAGAGGGATAATACTTTTCTAGGGGTCTTCTTATCCTTGAAAATCATCTAACATTCACTAGAGTTTGTGGAATTTGTTGTTGCTATTGTTATGGGGCATGGGGAACCATTGGAACATCATTGTTTGGTGTATTATCCAACACTATATAATCATTTTCTTTCTTCTCATGCTACTGCAATTGATCTTTGTACAACACTTTCTCATTGAATATGACATTCCCACTTCTCACAATTTTTTGATTTTCAAAATCCCAAAGCCTATAGCCAAATTCGTCAATGTCATATCCAACAAATATACATTTCTTTGATTTTTCACCAAGCTTGGTTCTATTTTCAAAATCTACATGTGCAAATGCTTCACAACTGAAAGTCTTGCGAAAAGAATAAATCACCTTCTTACCTGTCCATGCTTCCTCTAGAATACAACAACCCAAAGGATTAGAGGGACCTCTATTAAATAAATAAACAACAATTTTTATAGTCTCTTCCCACATGTTTAAAGGCAACCCAACATGTAATCTCATAGTTTGTGCATACTCCATTATTGTTCTATTCATGTGCTCAACCACTCCATTTTCTTTCTACGAATACCATTAGAGGAACAATAATCTTCAAAATCTTTGTTGTAATACTCAACACCATTATCAGATCTAAGACATTTTAACTTTTTACCTCTCATTCTCAACCAAGCTTCTCCATTTTTTAAAAGTTTTAAATACATCAGATTTGTGCCTAAGGAAATAAATCCGTACCTTCCTTGTTGCATCATCAATAAAAGTGACATAATACTAAGATCCATCAAGAGAAGGTACTTGAGTTGGTCCCCATACATCTGTAAGCACAAGCTCCAATTTCTCTTGTTTCTTTTGTTTCCCATCCTTGAGAAAACTCTCTTTTGTTTTTCATACACACAAATTTCACAGAAATCCATATTAACACATTTTAGAACCAATAAAACATTCTTTGAATGAAGTAATTCCATACCTTTTGCACTCATATGCTCAAGTCTATTATGACATAGTGTTGATTCAGAATCCATAGCAACTATCTGATTTTCTGCCTACTAAACTGCAACAACTATTCCTAAGCATTGATTTTTATCTACAATTTAGCTAAAGTAGAAGGAACTGTATGACCTATACAAAGATATAAGGTGCCTACTTTCACACCTTTTGCTACCACTACGACACATTTTTTAACCTTCTAATTTTTATCACTAAATGTAACAACACAACCTTCATCATCTAGTTGCCCTACTGAAATTATTTTTTCTTAACTTTGGAATGTGCCTTACCTCATGTAGTAGCCAATGATTCCCATTATGCAACTTAATCTTGATTCTTTCCTTTCCAAGAATCTAGCAGGGTTCATAATCTCCTAAATAAACCAACCCAAAATCCCCTTAGATATGTAATCAAGAAAATAACTTCTATGGGGCGTAGTATGAAATGAAGCCCTTGAATCTAACACCCAAGAATCATTAGCATTATCAAGGGAAAGAATCAAAGCATCCTCATCAGATTTACTACTTACCACATTTTCCTCTTTACTTCCTTCCTTTTTGTCTCCTTTATTTTTTCGAGACTAGCAATCTTTCTTTAAATGACCCAGCTTATCGTAGTACCAACAATCCTTCTTTTCTCTAGATTGGGACCTTTTTTCCTTTGATTTTCCTCATGATTTCCCACGACTTCCATATTTTTTTCCTCTCTCCTTTGTTCTGTAACTTTATTTTTTATTCAAAACACTACTTGATGTGGATGTTCCACCTAATATTTTCCTAAAAAATTCCTCGCTCAAAATAACACCAACAACATCATCAAATTTCAATGTATTTGAACTAGAAATAGAATTGCTAATAGCCATTACCAAGTTATTCCAACTTTTAGGAAAAGAACACAAAATCAAAAAAGCCCTAACTTCTTCATAAAAGTTTACATTTATAGAAGTTAATTCACTGGTAACCATATTAAACTCATTTAAATGATCAACAACTAACCCACCTTCTACCATTTTCATATTAAATAAACACTTCATAAGAAATACCTTATTTGAAGCAGAAGGCTTTTCATATAACTTCACTAGGGTTTGCATGAACTCTTGAGTTGTCTTTGTTGTTGTAATATTGAATGCCATTGATTGTGACAAGCATAAACGAATACTGCATTGAGTTCCTTTCTATCCAAAATATCCCAGTCCTCATCAGACATTGCTGAGGGTTTCTTGTTTTTCCCTTCCAATGGCCACCATAAATCCTTCTAATTGAGGTAGTCTTCCATCTACATCTACCATAACTGATAGTTCTGCCCATTGAACTTATCAACCTTCAACTTACCCTTGTCTGTCGTTTCTCCCACTCAACCGTGAGATTCCCAATTAATCGTGAGACCTTCCTACAAAGGATAACTGAACACAACCTTGCTCTAATACCACTTTTTAGGGTTAGAAGGAAAATATATAATAGTTAAATGCATATTTTATCAATAAAACAAAGAAACAAAATACACAAAAAAATTATAGTAGCAACAAGACAACATAGAGAATTTAACGTGGTTCACCCAATATGGGCTATATCCACAAAATTGCAGTCATCCAATGATTTTATTATCCAGTGCAAAAACATATTACAATCTCCCGAATAATGCACTACTGCAACTCCCATCCCAACCACTTATAACAAGCTTTTTAGAATCTTCTAGAAGTAGGGTTCTACAAAGTTAGGTTTTTTCTTTTTTTTGGTGACGAAGCAAAAAAGTAGGAGAAAATTTTTTCTCGGGGGCTACCTCCCCAACTAGGATACATGAAGAGTGTACAGAATAGCATGATCAGTCTCCACATACCAACAGGTATTCCCTGGCAACAATAATTTATATCAAATTATTGACAAAGGGAAAGTAAAACTTATGCTCAATGATGAAAGAGTAAAATATCTCATTTATGTGTTGCACATTCTAATATTAGCATGAAATTTTCTTTTGGTTTCTAAAATAAATGATGTTGAATTGCATTTAAATTTGACAAGTGTGGGTGTGGTTTGGCTAGAGGAAATTTGGTGTTGGCTAAAAGATCTTGATGTACGAGTTTGTTTAAGGTTGATGCATCTATTTAGTGTAATTTATCCTACAAGTAATTGAAAATTGGGATTCATGTATGTTGTGGAACCATAGGTTGGGCCACATTGATTAAAAATATGGCTTAAGACCCTAGAAATAAAAATATGATGCACATGGTTTTCCTAGTTATTTTGTGGACTTTTAATTTTGTGAGAACTTTATGTTGGAAGTTTGTGTTGTCATTGATGTCAACATATCTTTATTGTTGCATTGATGTCAACCTATGGAGATGATTTGATTGGTTGCATTATGTTGTCATTAGTAGTATCATTGATGACAACCTCTAGTGTTGCTTTGATGAGCATGTGTTTGAGGATGTTCATACATTAGTATTGTTGAGATGTATTGCAGTTGGTTTAGTGTGATAAGAAGGTGTTGCAAAAGTTGAGATGTGTTTGTGGTGCTTGGTTTCCAAATGCTTTTGAGAAAATTTGAATAAAAGAGGAAATAGTGTGGAGAAGTAGTTTTTAGTGTTTTGCTCTGCATTTCTTCATGGTTGAAGATATTCTTGTGTGGTTTGGATATGTTGATCAAAGGCATTCGAAGGTGTTATATCTAGAGTTTCTTGTTTTGGATCATTTGAAAGAATAAGTTGTGTTCACCAATGTGTGAACTATGTTGCAGTGCCATCTAGGAGAAATGGTTTTGCTCTACATTTCTCTGAGATCCTGATTTTTTGTTGAAATCGTATATTTTTAGAAAATATAATGATTTCAGCCTTGAAAAGTTCCATTTAAAGGATTCCAATTGAAGAGGTTTTGATCAAACCACCTTAGATCGAACCCCCTTGGATAGAACCTTGCTATTTTTAAACCATACCTATAACGAAGTCTCCTTTACACCCATCAAAATGCTGATAAAAAACCAATTTTGATTTATCTTTTGGGGGATCAAATGAATTCATTTAAAATTTATTTTTTTGTGAGTATGTAGTGCTTATTATAATCTTCCCAAAAATCATAATTTTAAATAAATTTAATTTGATTATTATATTTATTTTTATTTCTTGTGAATGTATGTTTTTCACCAAAAATCAAGCTCTTTGTTCTGCACATGTTGAAAAATAGGAGATTATCAAAAAAAAATTAAAAAATATAATTGCACTAGATATTGTAGTCCTTGATCTACTAAAAAAAAATTGAATTTTGATACATACAAAAAAAGTTATGTTGTATACGGTCCACCTATGTCTGAATTGTAATTGGTTTGACTTCGAAACTTGATTAAGGAAAAAATATTTAATAAAACACTATGAAACCAAATGAAAGTGCTAGATATCATAGTTACAAATCTAAATTCGAAAAAATTATAATTTTATCCTTCATGGAAAAAAAGTTATGTTGTATACAATGAGCATCACTCCTTAAAAATGGTGTTTACTGGAAAAAACAAGTTTTTGAAGGAGATGGAAAAAGAAGCACAATATGATTCCAAAAAATTTGAAAAAAATATATTTAGAATCTACAGAAAAAATTTCACAAATCACTAGTTTGCATCATCTTCAAATTCATCACGGTTTAGCCGCTATAGGTGCCCGAAAGTGAAGATTTAATTAGAAAAAATTAGTGTAGTGTCTAGTTTAGCCAAAAATTGTAAACCAGTATTGTGGGATCACCCATCCATGTTGTAGTTTCTCATCTTGTGGATCTGGAAGTGTTCTTATATTTCTCATATCTATCTTATTTCTAAGTTTTTTGAGTTTTGATGCTCTGCAAAGTTGAATTCATGAGTTACAGTGTGTGGGAAGTTAACATGGTGTACAAAATGAGTATGTTCTTTAAATGTACAATGTTGTAAAAGATTTGTTGGATTTTAGGGTGTTGATGGAAGATTCCAAATTGTGTTTAAGTGGTGTGTGTGGTTTGTGAGTTGTCTTTGGATTTACAGAATCATGTACTTAAATTTTTAATGGTCCTAACACAATTTCAACTGACCTTAGGTTTTTACACTAATTGTGAATATGTTTTGGTGTGTGTGGAAGCATGGTGTGGCATGCATATGTAGATTTAGGTCTGAGTTAAGGTGTGATGTGTTCCACCATGGGAATGTTTTGGTGTCAACCTAGTTTGAATTTGCATGTTTGAGGTGCATAACCGACCTTGTAAATTGTTTTCAAGGTTGAGGATGGTATATATATGTGTTGAGTTGATGAAGGATTTGTGTGAAGTGTGTATGTTGTGAATTGTAGTGTGAAGTGCAATATGATATTTAATGACTAAGACTACTAGAAGCAATGAGTAGAAGGTGTCTACATTCTATAGAGAAAGTTTGAATATTCTAGCGAAGTAGTGGTGGATCTTTTCTATTGCTCTAAGATCAATTTTTCATTGTAACAATCTTCCATCTTCTACTTTCTATTTTGACAGTGAGCCATTGGCAATGATCCTTTCTTCCTTTTTGGTAGTGAGCCCTCTGGTGATGAACCTGCTGTATTCAGTGTTGCAATTAGTTTATATTGTGAGTTGATCCTCACTGTGGTTTTTCCCTTCTTGGGTTTTCTAGGTGTTCTCATGTGTATGGATGTGTTTGCATTATTTTTTTTCATGTTTATATTCCGTTAATGAATAATAATGGTTTAAAGGTTGTTAAGGGTTTATGGATTAATGTAGATTTGAATGTTAATAAGGGTTTTGATGTTTTAATAAATAACTAATTCACCCCCCCTCTCAATTGTTTTGTGCATTCAACAATCGGTATCAAAGTAAGGTTCCTTAGAAGAAAGCTTAACTGTTTGAGGTAGATCTAGGATGGCGCAAAAGAAGGAGGCTCCTCTATTTGATGGATTTTATTATGAATTCTGAAAGACTAGGATGGAAGGTTTCCTTATTCCTCTAAGGTTTGGGGTTTGGAAGTCTATTTAAAATAAATATACAATGCTTGCAAATGGTTCGAGTACTGATGAGGAGATCAAGGCATATGAGAAAAATGGAAAAGCAAGGTATGCTATTTTGAGTGGTCTTTCTAATTTAGAACTTGTGAAAGTTACGAGCTATAAATTTGCTAGTGAGATCTGGAAAATCTAGAAAGTATTTATGAAGGAGATGATAAGGTTAAGTAAGCAAGGATGCAGAATATGAAGACTAAGTTTGAAACCCTAAAGATGATAGAAGATGAATATATTAGATGCTACATGCATAGAGTGGATGAAGTTGTCAATTTCATCAGAGGCCTTGGTGGAAGACTTGATGAAGATGAGACAGGAAAGAATTTATTAATAATTCTTCCTAAATCTTATAATCATAAGGTTTCTACTATAGAAGAATCACAAAATTTAGATCATTATTCTAGAGATCAATTTTTTGGTGCTTTAACTACATTTTAATTGAGTGAGTTTGGTCCAAGTGATTCAAGAAAAGAGTCTTCTTTTAAATTTGGAAAAGCAGAGAAGATTGAAGAATCTAATATGGATGAGTTTAATGAGATAGAAGAAAACCTCGTGAGGAGATTAAAAAATGGCACTAGAAAACAAAGAGGTAAGTTACCTTTCAAATGTTTCAATTGTGGAAATATAGGTCATTATGCTTCAAGATGTCCAATCAAAGTTTCAAATGAAAAATTTAAGGAGAATAAAATTAAATCAATTAAGAGAAGTTATTATGTTAAAGAAGATGCTAGTATATCTGATGATGAATCTGATTACCTGGATGATAAAATTATGAATGCTTGTTCATGGCTCTAAATGTTGGAACTAATTTTTCTAGCACTGAGATATGTATGAAGGAAGTTCCTTTAGAAGCAAGTTATAATGGAACTATGGTGACCACTTATCATGCTAGAAAAGACAAAAATTATTGGATTTTTGACATCAGATACTCAAATCACATGACAAGTGATAAAAGTAAGTTTGTTAAACTTGTGAAGTTTGAAGGTGGTCTTGTTAAGTTTTGAGATGATACATCTACTAAGATATGTGGAAAAGGTTCAATCAATTTTGATTGCAAGCATAACACAAATGATGTTCTTTATGTTAAGGGTCTCCAACATAATCTTCTAAGTGTAAGACAAGTGTGTAGCAAAGGATATAATCTTGTATTTGATAATGGAGGTTGTGAGATTAGGAAAGGATCCATAACTCTATTTGTTGTAAGAAGGACAGATGGAAATTTTTATCAGCTTAAGGGTGCTAATGGTATTTTCTTTATGACTCAAATCAATGAAAGTTGGATATGGCATAGAATAATGTATCACATCAATTTTTATAACCTATATAGAATCATCTCTGCTCAAGTTGTGAGACATCTACTAAAGATTACAAAGCCTATAAATGTGGTTTGTAAGGAATGTCAAGTTGGGAAGAAAACAAGAAAAAGGTTCAATGTCAAAGAATATTCTATCACAAGACCTTTAGATTTGGTGCATACAAATCTTTGTGGACCTACAAGAATAAGAATTTTTCAAGGTCACAGGTATTTCATGTTGTTGATTGATGATTACTCTAGAATGACTTGGGTAACTTTTCTCAAAGAAAAATTAGAAGCTCTGGATAATTTTCAGGCATTTAAAGCTATGGTTGAGAATGAAATAGATATGAAAATTAATTTTTTAAGATCTAACAAAGGTGGAGAGTTCACCTCTAATGAGTTTAATATTTTTTGTGAAGGTCATAGAATAAAGAGGCATTTCTCAGCTCCTAGGACTCCTCATTAGGATGGAGTGCTGGAAAGGAAGAATAGGACTGTTCAAGAAGCAACAAGGACAATCATGAAGGAAGAAAATTTACTAGATTTCTATTGGAGAGAAGCAATTCATATTGAAATGTATATACTTAATAGAGCATAAGAAAGGACAAATAATTCAAAGACTCCTTATGAGTTGTGGTATGTGTTAGCTCTCAAAAACGCAGGTTTGAACCACGAAAGGTTGCCAAGCTTTCACAACGTTTTAGAGTAACAGACAAGGTCAAAAGATTTAGACCTTCTACTCTTCAGGCATTGCTATACCTAGGCGGGTGTACCTATATGAATTGGGAAAACTTGATTTGCTTATCTTTCTTGAAATGTTTTTCCCACAATGGAAAATGGGAGTGGACAAATGAATTCAAACTTGATACAAATAGCAATAGCAATCTTCTAAATCTAAATCCTAAAATGCTCAATTAACAAATGTAAAGGAAATGAATGAATCTAAATGATGAAATTATAGAGACCATTGCCTTATTGGGTATGCGGAGTCAAATGAAATAGAAGTGGGCAACTTATTCTAGTAGAAACTCAAATTGTCAGCATATGATATGTTCATAACTTGTATAAACATGCAGGATTATGACTACTGAGCTCTACTTTAATAATCTAGATGAATCTCCCTGATTACTGTGATCAACTAAGAGGATTTAATCTCTCCTTGAAAGAACCAATCAATTAATCACACAGATACAGCAAATGTGTACTGATAAACTAAAAATAAACTTGTTATATCAATTTAGACAACTAGAAAAAATCAACTTGGAGACAGCTTAGTAATACTTTTAATAAATCTAACAGACAATTAACACCAGAAATGAGCTGCAACATCAACTGATTCTCATTAAAATCTTGATTTTGAAATCATACATCGTAGTCTCTATTTTTTGGAAAAAATCTATCCAACTGTATATTCCCTACCTTATCTACTCTAATCTAATCTAAAAAAATCCCCCATTTCACAATCGGGAATGAACATTTATACACCAGCATCTGAACAGGAACATCATTTCATATTCCAATGTCAGCAAACAGTTGCAATCAGGCCAATTAATCATCACTGAAATAGTCGCTAAGACAACCCTGTAAGTATGTCGAAGGAAATTATAATGCTATTAGTCACCCTTCTCTTCATTGCTACAAAGTTATGTCGTCTCATCGACATTGTAGTCTCACCAACAGTCGCCCCTCATCCTTCATGTTTTGTTGTATCATTCTGCTTGTTATGCCGAAGTCAAGAAGTATCCTTTTGTCCCTTTGTATTTCGTTGTAGCCTTGTGATATCGAAGAGACATCTCATAGAACACCCCAAGTGTTACCGATAGCCTTCGTGATCAAACTTGTCGCCGTGACTTATTGTTATTGGAGAGATGTCATATCGGTCAAACCTTTTTCTCAACGAAACAGCCCGAGCTCACCATAGATCGCCAAGACAATAACAATCTCATGCCGATAGAAGCCCTTTTGTTTTATGTGCTTTGCTATGACATTCTGACGTCGGTGAGACATCTCACAGATTACAAAATGTGTTATCGATATGTAATTCCTTAATGTATTTACTGGTCGCTGAAACACGAGCATTTTCCTACCAAGAGGCATTTCTTTTTCCTCCTTTGCTTTCATCATGACCCTATGATGTCGGGAAGACCTCTCGTAGACCACATTGTGTTTCACTGAAAGTATTCTTTTATCTCTTGCGTCGCTGGGACAAAGTAATTCCTATACCATCTTAGTCCTCATGTGTAATATCGGCGAGACTGGAGGTCACTTGCCAAGATATTATATCGATGCCTATTAGTCTTACCGAGATTTCCTTTTGTGTTGGTCGGTGAGACCCTTTGAATTCGCTATGACTTCACACTGAAGAAAACATCTCTCATTGATGAGTATTTTGATAGAAACCCTTTGAAATAAGTCGGCGAGACATATAGATTTCGGTAAGACCTCACCCCAACATCCTTTGGTTTGGCTGAAATGAAACCACTTGTATTGTTTGGTGAAACTCCACCCAATATGCATTCCTTTATCGGCGGTCGGCAAGACAAGGTGAGTTCGCCAAGATGTTGCCCCGAAGAAAAATCTTTTGTTGATATGCTCCTTTTCTGTTGTCAAAACAATGAAAATGTCTTGCTGATAGATGCCTGGAGATGGATCCCGATCACTGTGACAATTAAGAACTCACACTGATACGCCTGCAACAAACATATATTAGCAAAAATGCATTGTGGGTCGGGGAGATAGTTATGAGCTTATGCCAATAGAAACTACAACAAGGAAAATGCATGACCCGATGGATTTTGTGATAAATATAGGAAAAATGCAAACAAAATGTCATGATGGAAGGCCCCTGTGCTTATGATAAGGACTCATATGGAAACTCAGGGGGATGAAAAATATGTAAAATCATCAGATTTTTACAGTTCCAACAGTGGCTCCATCTAGGGATGAATGACAATGAGATCATTGCAAGGATCCAGATCTTTGGGTGAGCAGATCAGACACAAAATGATGAGCAACGAGCAAAAATGGAATGAATGGCAATGGAAATGAATGCAAAATGGAGATGGAGAAAAACCCTAAACTATTGTACATGGAAAATTATTTTGAAAGAAGGAAAATCAGGATTGTCCATGTACTGGCAAGTCCTGTTCCTTTTATTTCCTAAGCTACTATGCATGGAAAAGAATTTTAAAGAGGATCATCAAGAGTTGTCCATGAACTGGCAACCCTTAATCCTCTGTGTTATTCAAGAGAAAAAATGTTTCAAAAATTGCCCATGTACAGACAACTCCTAATCTTCACCAGCCATATTCTTTAAATAGTATGAATCTTCTCCTTTCTTTCCAACAACAACAAAAGGTCCCATCCACAAAGCCTCGAATTTCCCATGTTTTCCCTTCTCCTGGCACCTTGTGTTCCACATCAGTACCAGATCACTTTCTCCAAATTTTCTATCTTTTTCCTTTTTATCAAATAGATACTTCATCTATGTCTGTAACTTCATGTTTTGATTTTGGGAAATTCTCCTTATTTCATTAAGTTCAACTAGCTGCTCTATTCTTTCCTCCATAGGTTCTAGAACATCAAAATCTTCCTGAAGGACAAACTTATAGACTGGTAACAAATTCTGCAAAGGCATCCTAGCATGTGTTCCATACACTAATTCGAATGGGGACTTCCCAATTGCCTTCTTCACAGTGATTCTATCAGCCCACACAGCCAGTCTTAATTTTGAATCCCAAGCCTTCTTGTTCTGACGTAACATTCTTCTTATAATCTAAGAAGACTTGTATTGCTAGACTTAGCTTGACCATTAGCCTATGGATGATAAGGAGCTACATAAGAAATAGTAATACCATATGTACTATAGAAATTTCTGAATTCATCTGATCTGAGACACATCCCATTGTCAGTGATCAACCTCAAATAAAACAAATTCCTGTGAATTATATTATCCATTATAAACTATGTCACCACCTTTACTTGTAGCCTTATTTTAGTTGGGACTCATTTCTACCCATTTAGTAAAATAATCAAGGCCACCAAGATCCACCTATGTCTACCACTTGACTTTTCTTGTATCTCTCCAATGAAATCAATTCCCCATTGATGAAAAAGGGCATCACTGTATGGGTCTAAATGGCGAGCTCCCTCGATACTTCGCCTGTGAATTTCTCAAGTGTGCTTCACATTTTCTTACATATGTGTAAAAGAGTCATTAGAAACCCATGCCAAGAATAACTCAGCTCTAAGAATTTTACATGCATAGTTGTCTTGCTGAGTAATTTCTCCACAAACCCCCTTCATGCATTTCACTTAGGACATGTTTTTCCTGTGATCCATCTAGACATAACAATAGTATACCATCCCTATTCTTCCAAAACAGATCTCCATCCATGAAAACATACTTAGATGCCTGCAACTTCAGCGTTCTTTTTTGGTTGTCATTCAATCCCTCTGGACACTTCATGTATTTAAGATAATGCATGACATCTATATACCATTGAGTATTCTCAATGCTTTCAATTGCATTCTCTCCCTCTATATTGCAAATTTGGTTTGCTTCAATGTTTGTTCCTGCCATTAATTTAGCCAAGCCCTGACCTCTTACCAGCTTAGTAATTTGTATCTCCATGTCAAACTCTTGGATTTTGTTAATCCATTTACACCTTTTTCCTGTTACTTCAGATTGTGTTAGAATATCCTTGACAGCTGCATGAAGAACATAAGCAACCACCCTTGCTCCAACCAGATATGGCCTGAAAGCTTTTATAGCTTTCACTAGTGTAAATGCCTATTTTTCCATTATATCATACTTTAATTCAGACCCCTGTAATGACTTACTGAAGAAAGACACAGGTTGTTTGTGACCATCCTCATTCTTTTGCAACATAATAGCAGCAATAGTGTGCATTGAGGCAAATGAAAATATCTAGAAAGGCTTTACAAAATTTGGAGACTTAAGGACAGGACCTTCATTGATGGCCCATTTGATGGATACAAAAGCTTCCAAAGCTTCTGCAAGAATCCACTCTACCTTTTGTCCTTTCTTCAATATTTTTGATATGGGTTTAATGATCTTAGCAAAATTAGAAACAAATCTCTTGACAAAGTTGATATGTCCAAAGAATGATTGTATAGCTTTGACAGTTTTAGGGATAGGAATTTTATCAATAGCCTCAACCCTCTCAGGATCTATCCTTATCCCTTCTTTTGAAACAATGTGTCCCAAGAGCTTACCCTTTGTAACTGTAAAATGACACTTCTTACGATTCAAGCTAATACCATATTCAAGGGCTTTTATAAATACATTTTCCAGATGATTAACATGATCTTCAACCTTCTTTGAGTAAGCAGTGAGGTCATCCTGATACACCACCATGATAACATTGATCAAATCTGAAAATGCCACATCCATAGCTCTTTGGAAGGTTGCCCCTGCATTAGTAAGACCAAATGGCATTCTTATGTATACATACGTTCCCCAAGGAGTTGTAAATGTTATCTTAGATTACTCAGATTCTTTGACCATAACCTGGTTATACCCTGAAAACCCATCCATCATAGACAATAGTTCGCACCCTGTCACCTTATGCAATATAGCCTTCATATTGGGTAGAGGGTAATTATCTTTGAGGGATGCTATGTTTAGAATTCTGAAATCTACACATAGCCTGATATCTCCATTTTTCTTTCTCACAGGGACCAAGTTTGAGAACCATGTTGAATATCTGATTGGTTTAATGATTCCCCCATCCCCAGCTATTAATTCTTCTTGCATCTTAGGCCCAATGTTGCATTTATGGGTCTTTGCTTTGTCCTAATGGCTTAGCATCCGGTTTTAATGGTATTTCATGCTGAAACAAATCTTCCATGTATGCTTTTAGATCTTCATAAGACTAGGCAAACACATGTTTATATTTTTCTCAAAGAACTCTATCAACATTCTTCTAATTCTTTGTAGGGCTTATTTTCTTCCCTTATGTACACCTTCCCTGTCATCTCACCCCCAAGTTAATCTCTTCAATATCCCCCTCATTTACCGGGTGCTTGCTTTTATGAGGATTGATCATTTCCATCGTACCCCCTCTCCAATGCCACTAAGCCTTTAGAAAGCTTTTTTTTTGAGCTGCAAGATTTCTTTCCCAAATACTACTTGCTTCCCATCCACTTCTTCAATGAAGGTGGTGAAGTCAATTTCCTAGGCTTCATACTGATCTATACAGTGGAGGAATTTTAAAAGATCGGTATCATCATTACAGACTTTGCAACTATATACATTATCAGGCATACCAGGCCTTGTCTTGAATTCAATTTGTGATACCCTAGCTAATGTAATATCATCTCTTTTCAGTGCTATATTTGCTAAAAAATAAGCCATTATGTTCTTTGATCTATCTATCCACTCAATTGAGAAGGCATTAAACAACTCAATTATATCCCATACAACATTTTTGTATTGCTTTAGTCTTCTGTGACTTGCTGCATATTTTGACTTAATTTGTGAAACAACCAACTCTGAATCCCCTATAACAGTCAGCAACTTGATTTTGTGTTTCATAGCTATATTCAAACCTATTAACAGACCTTCATACTCTGCAACATTGTTTGTACATTCAAATTCTAATAGAAATGAATACTTAAATGTAACACCCCCAGGTGAAACAAATACTTTCCTTGCTCCATTACCTTCTTGACTACAAGGTCCATCAAAGTACATCTTCCACACACTGTTTCAGTTTTGTGTAGCATACTTCTCAATTGGATCACTATTGATCAACTCTCGCTGGGCTAGTTCTATATTAAAACTCCCAAGATCAACATCACAAACATAATTGATCTAATTTTGTGGTACATAATCAACAAGCTTATTCATCCTTGGCTCCCTATACAACCTCACCTCTTGGCCATTTACCAGAATTGTTGCATAAGATAGATCAAACTAAACATTCCCACCAATAGCCGCCGTCCACTATCTTGATAAAAGCATACCAAACTGAGGAGGGGTGTCTATTACTATTATATCAATATTATAGGCCACTTGAGGATAAGCAGATAGCTTGACTTCAACATCTTTCATTACACCCACCACAAGAATAGGTCGTTTATCCATCGCATAGCACTTACCCTCATATGTATCCACCCTCATGCCTAGTTGTTTTATCACTCCTACTGGCATAATATTCATAGCAGCAATATAATCTATCATGCAATTCCTTAGCAATTTGTTATTTATGAGTAAGGTAGTGAAGAAAGGATCAACCTGTAGGGAACTTGTCAATACATTACTCAAGCAAATTTCTGAGATATTTACTTCCTCTTGCTTACTACTTGCTTTAGTAGCCACCTTGTTTTCAAAATTCACATGCTTTTCATTTGTTATCAATTGGATAGCACTGTCTTTGTATTCCATAATCTTCATCATCTCAAGTAGTGGAACAAACATCTTTACCTGAGATAAAGCCTGAGTGAAGTCAAAAGAAGAACTCTCCATTTAACCATTTTCTTTTGCTCTAGTGCTTCTCCTCTATTTTCTTCCTTTTCTCTTTTTCTTGGTTGATCAAGCTTTTGCATTTCTTTGTGTAATTCCTTCACGTCCTCCTTGTGGATAGGCTTCTGTTTACTTTCATCATATTGTTTATTTTAGTTTTCGGAGAGCTCCCTTGTCTCATTTTTTGAGATCCTTAAGTAGAGATTCCCTAAGGACATTGCTTCCTTCTCATTTATTATCCCTATTTCTTAAAATAATGCCACTCTTTAGCACAACTTCAGCTGCAGCCAGGTTGATATCTCTATCTCCTCTTAGGTGGGTTGCCGCTTGGCTGGTAGGCCAGAACGCTTGTCGCTGCCAGGGAATTAACAGGGATGCCGCTCGGCCGGACATATTTTATGATTTAAAACCTTCGCTACTCCATAACCTTCATCCCTCACGAGGATGGGGTACCCTTCCTTGGTGAAAGTGTTTGGAAGTCAAGTACACTTTATGATCTTCTCCACTGTCTCCCATCAACATTCCTTCCTCTTGCATTCTTTGGGCTACAACACAATAATATGGGGAATGTGGCTTATCACAGACTTCACATAAATAATTGTTATTTACCACATAGGCTCCCTTCTTTCTACTCCAATGTATCAGTTTCTTTGTTTCTAAGGCCTATTTGATATGTAATTTTCCATCCTTCAATTTGTATTATTTGCATAAGAATACTCATGCATTACAGGCACTTTCATTCTATATGCTGTTCTCCTATTTGTATTGATGATTATTGGTTTGTTGGGGAGCCCTATGATTTTCTCTTTTATCAATTATCCCAGCAACCCTCCTATTGTTTTCAATTGTTAATTTTGTCTTCTAAGCTTTAGCCAAGTCTCTTGGGAACCTATTTCTCAGTTCATACCCTATTTTAGGATCGAATGCATTCAAATAAACTCTCAATGCCACATAGTCTGGCAATTTTGATCCAGGAGGTATTTTATTTTGCAGTTTATTGAATCTTCAGTTGAAATCATAAATTGAATCATTCTAATTTTTCTGAATTCACATCAATTCATGAAGAGCAACATCAGGTGCACTCTGATTCCCATATTGCTCGAGGAACCAGTCCTAAAATATTTGGAGAGAATCAATAGAGGTTGTTGTTAAACTATTGAACCAATCTCTAGCTTCTTCAATAAGTGACATCATGAATAACCTCATATGTAGATCTTCATAAGGTACATGCAAATCTTGAATGAAGGAATTGAAACTCCTCAAATGGCCCTCAGCAGAAATTGCACTACTTCCTATAAACTTAGGCACCAGACCTCTCCAACTACCATCCATTGGGAGAGGGTATAAATGAATTCCTACCAAATCAAATTGTCTGATCATAGTGGTATACTGATGAGGAGGAGGGTTAGGTGGGTACTGGTACATTTGGTTATTATATTGTGTGTTGTGATGTGGCACATAATGCTGACTAGGAGGTGGATGTGTATTTGTATGTTGTGTGGGAATATGAGGTGGGTTATTTGGCTGTCTGTATTGATTCCCAACTTGATGGTGAGGGACCCTTAGTGGATCAGAATTCCCTGCACCATGATTACCCTATTTATGAGGTGGTACATACTTTGAGGGGCAACCAACTGTGTGAGTAATGTTCTGAGCTTTCTGCAATTTGAATTCTCTCATCGCCTATATCATTTGAGCCTTTTCCTGCTCTTCCCTCTCTTTTTTCTCAGATTCAAACCTTGCTTTAACTTCTTCATAAGTTAAAGATTCATAATCTTCTTGAGGAGTTTCATGATCTGTGGGTTCATTCTAATTACCTTCCATTTTTTCATCATATTCATGCTGAATTTTGATTCGTTCACCTTCAAATTTAGCATGCCACTCTGCCTGTTTCTAAGGATCATGAAAAGGATTTCTTTGATCTTCTAGGGTACAAGGTTTTGTAGTTAAATTATCTATCCATGTATCAAAACAATTATATATTTCACCATGAGGTATTGATGATTTGTCTTTGTTTGTCATGCACATGTCCTCACTTTTCCCTTTACCCTTGTCAACTTTATCATCTTTGTGTGTCCACTTACTACTGCTAGTAGGAGCTCTAGAATGACCTCCCCTATATTGAGATCTTCTTCCATTCATATTATAATGTTTTATCAGAGTCGCCACTCAATTTCTTAAAAATGAGAAAAAATTGTCTTTTTACTATTCCTAGTGGAGTTTGTTATTTTGTTTCTAACTAACCATGAAATGTTTCCAAGCTTTCACAAAATTTTAGGGTAATAGACAAGGTCAAATGAATTGAGCCTTTTACTCTTCAGGTGTTGCTAGACCTAGGCGGGTGTACCTTTATGAATTGAGCAGACTTGACTTATGATCTTCTCTCTTGCAGTGATTTGTCCACAATGGCAGATGGAAGTGAACAAATGAATTCAAACTTGATACAAATAGCAATAGCAATCTTCTAAATCTAAATCCTAAAATGCTCAATTAATAGATGTAAAGAAAGTAAATGAATCTAAATGGTGAAATGCAGAGACTAGTGCCTTATTGGGTATGCGGAGTCAAATGAAATCTAGATGAGCAACTTTCTTCCTGACAGAAACTCAAATTGTTTGGCATATGTTTTTTTTATAACTTGTATAAACATGCAAGACTATGACTACTAAGTTCTACTTTAATAATCCAGATGAATTTCCCTGATTACTGTGACCAACAAAAAGGATTTAATCTCTTCTTGAAAGAATCAATCAGTTAACCACATAGAAAAAAATGTGCCCTGATAAATTGAATATAAACTTGTTATACCAATTTAAACAACCAGAAAGCATCAATCTTGGAGACAACTTAGTAATACTTTTGATAAATCTAATAGATAATTGACATCAAAAATGAGCTGCAACATCAACTGATTCTCATTAAAAACTCCATTTTGAAAACATGCATCATGATCTCTGTTCTGTGGAAAACTCCTATCCCACTGTATATTCTCTACCTTATCTACTCTAAAAATCTAAAAAATCCCCCTATTCACAATCGGGAATGAACATTTACATGCCAGCATATGAATAGACACATCGTTTCATATTCCAATGTAGGCGAATAGTTGCAATCAAGAAAATCCATGTCGACCTGCAATTGCATTTAGAAATTCTCATGTTGGCCACAACGTCAAAGATTTTGTTAATCATCACTGAACAATCACTAAGACAACTCTGTAAGTATGCCAAAGGAGATAATATCGCTGGTCATCCCATGCTCCTATTCACTTTCGCCATGACCCTTTGTTATCGGGGAGATATTTCGCAGATTGCCTTATGTCTCACCGAGACATACTCTTCTATCATATTTATTCCAATTGTTGAGACACAAGAATATCTCTCACCGATGTGCTCTTTTTGTTTCATTTGCTTCGTTGTGACTTTATGATGTTGGTGAGAGGTCACACAATTCACTTCATGTTTCACCGAGAGCCATCCCTCCATCCTGTGTCACCAAGACAAATCTATTCTCTCACCAAAATGTAATCATCTATCTCATGTGGGTCGCCATGACTTACTGTTATCGAGGAGACCTTATATAGAATACCTTTTGTTTTACCGAAAGCACCAAATTCACACCAATATTTCCCTTTGTGCTGGTTGGTGAGATCCTTTGAATTCACTATGACTTTATATCGAATTCGTTCAGTCTGGCCAAAGTGTTTATCTTTATTGTCGGTCAACAAGACAAAGTAAGATAGCCAAGAGAATATATCAAAGAAGATTTCTCACCGATGAGCATCCCCCACTGCTAGTCGGTGAGACAATAACGTCTCGCCAAGACCCTATCTCGAAAGCAACTTGGCTGGCCGAAGTAAATCCATACGAGCTAATCAGTGAGACACATCAGGTTCATTGTAACATTACACCGATACCAATCAGTTTGGCCGAAACCCAGCCCTTCCTGCTTGATGTAAAGCCGGGGCTGAGGAGTCTCACTTGAGACCTCAGCCTCACAGCTCAGCTCTGCAGAATGCTGAATCCCTCCACCAGAGTGCGTGCCGAGACGAGACATTCACCAGGAACCTAATCACAGAGTACTACTTTGCTCTAGCCGATGAACCTCTTCATGCATTAGTTGGGGAAACATATGGAATTCTATAAGACACTACCCCGACGACCAAACTCCTGCCGATAGGTTCCTCCTCGATCGCCGAAACAATGAAAGAGCCCCCCCGAAAGGTGAATGCACATGACCTGTGATCGCTTAGATATCAAATAATTCTTGCCGAAAAACTTGAAGCATACAAATGTTAGCACAAAAACAACATGGGTCGGAGAGACATCCATGAACCTATGTCAATAGGAACTGCAATATGGAAAATGGATGACCCGATGGATTTTGTGGGGCTATATGGGAAAAATGCAAGCAAAATTGACTCGTGGTGGGACTTATTTGGAAAAATATGAATGTGAACAATATGTAAAATCATCAGATTTTTATAGTTCCAACACTCCCCTTAATCCACCCTCTTGCATCCCCATAAGCCATGCTCTTAAAGGACCCTTAAGTCATATCCTCTTACATACCCTTAATCCACAATCTTGCATCCCTTAAGTCACTCTCATAATTCCCCATAATCCATCCTCTTAGGACCCGTTAAGCCCATAGGGTTCATGACATGCATCCTCTTAACTCCACTTAAGTCATTCTCTTAAGACCCCCCTTAAGCGATATATCCTCTAAGGTCCCCTTAATCCATTCTATGGAAAACATCATTTGAATTTGAATGGAATTTACTATATATTATTATTTTCTCACATGCATTTTTTACTTAAATAACTCATAAAATTATAGTTAGTTTACTTACATTAATTATTTTTGCAGGTTCTCATTAAGTTGGTCTAGCATGTGATTGTCACTGAAAAAATTATTTTATCAAGAGACTATGTAAGTATCAATTTTTGGTCTTCACGTAAAAGTTGATAAGCTTTAATTGTATCTACATGCACATATATGTTTCATCATGTTATATAGTTGTATTAAACATCAATACATATTATATATGTGTGTTCGATGTATGAACTTCATTGAGCTTATCAGTCACTTTTTAAATATCTTGTTCCAATTTTATAGATTATACATTTCATGTCTTGTATTTACCACATTGTATATAATTGTTCAATTGTATAGATTATACATTTTATACATACAAAGTGTTTTGTTTATTGATTCAAATATTTTCTAGAGAGATTGGAAAATAGTTAAAATTACTATCTGTAATTTATTGTACATAATATCTAAACTATTTAAGGAATGTTTAAATTTGTCACCTAATATGATAGAATTATATGCTCTATGAAATTTAGGATTCTAGATAAAATTTATATAGTGCATGTATTACTTGAAAATTCAGATAATTTATATCTATATACAGGTGCATATATGGCCAATCAAAATGAACATAACACGATCATAATTGACTGCATATATAATCATCATGTATTAAAGTCAGCTGATATAAATAAACACAAATATGATGTTAACATGTTCAAAATAAAACTAGAGATAGATAGTCCATAAAATTTATATGTCAATATGTATATGTCAAGTCTAACACATATTTAAATAAAATTCTAGAGATCTATAGTCCATAAAATTTAAAACCATCTAACTATCAAGCTAATCATCATATCAAGTCTCCTCTTTGTTCCATGTCGACTGTAACGCCCCATCGTGCGAACCCCAAAGGACAAATAAACAATAATTACTGCAATTTTATTTTTTTTAAAGTTAACATAACACACATGTAATACACATTAAGTCATGACATGAACTTCATTTAAGTAGATACACTAACACATACATCCCTTGGGGTACACAAGGAGTCATTATAAGACTGAGATCCACACAATGACAATAAGGAATAAAAGCCAAGGATATAATCCATAACAAAGTAAACATTAACAAATGTAACACATACATGATAAATCATTGTTAAGAAAGCATCTGTGTACGCAAATATAACATAGACATGATTAACTCAACACATTGAATAACAACTGCCATGGCCAATAGCCATGCAAGGTTTATTGTTACATTACAGCACAATGTTCAAGAGGTACAAGGATACAAAAGTATTTCCAAACATGAACGGAAACCATACAACAAGAATCATGATACAAATGAACAAGGAATACATAGTATCATAACTGGCTCCAAGACAAATACAACTCTAAAGTCGCAGTAACAGCACCAATCCGCACCTCTCGATCCTTGACTGGGGACCCAATGGGGTGCTTAGCACGTTCCACCCAACCATGTGGGTCTGAAGACCCACTCTCCGTGCTAATGAGCTAACAAGAAAGAGACCTCAACCAAGAACATCCGAGCACGGAACCACAAGACTCAACATCATACAAAAGTATCATAAAACTCAAGGATTATAATGACATAATCAAAAAAACATTCATGAGTCAACATAATTACTTAAAGTCATAGATCTCATCACATAAACAAAACAATAACCAGTAAATAAGTAACCAAAGGATGATCATGAAACACTTCCAAATTGAAATTAAACAATACAATAACATCATATCACAGTACCATAAGAGTACAAGGTCATAAGTCAAATATCAATGAGATCATACAAGACCAC
>VDFB02339321.1:0-15973 GCA_007258455.2 Sequoia sempervirens | reverse complement strand
AAACATTTCTTGGAATCAAGCCAAACAATGTTGTTCAAAAAATATATTGAAACACATAAAAATATGGAAATCTTGCAAAGGACTTTTGAGGGTTTGAATCCATTTTATTGTGTGCCTCTTAAGATTAGTAATACTTATTGTTACAAATACCATGTGGAGTTTCCAATGTACCATGATCTATTATGCTATATCCATTCTACTTTGCATACTAATGAAATGTTGCAGGAGTGTGGTGCAATGCATCTTCCAAAATCATCAAGGGACTTGCTAGATCTTTTTTTATGTTCTAGAGATGATGGTTGCTTTTTCTATAGAAATGATTGTTTAAATGTAAAGTGCTCACAATGTAGTGGCTTGTCAAAGTTTGTTCAATGTTTTCATGAGGGTTCTGAACATGAATTTGGAAAGAAGCTTGTTGAGAAAAAAAGAGATATAGAGATAGTCAAGTATACTTTTGCAAAGTGGGTGAAGGTTCTAGATGTGAGTTGGTTACCATAAAGAATCGCGGTGTTACTGGTTTTGTTTTGCTATTTAAGGACAATATTTTTCTAAATTATGCAAAGGCATAGTCACTGGAGTCTCGATGGTTGGATCAATAATAGTTTAGAATGTGTAAGGACTCTTTTCTGATTGGCACTATTATATTAGTGGTTGATTTTGTAGAAAACTACACATTTACAACCACAAAATGAGGTACAATCTCAGTATTACAATTCTATTCAGATTGCTTATTTTGTCCACATAACGTTTAGACATGCACCTGATAGTACAAAGGAGGATCGAAAGATAATCAGAGAGTATCATTTTTATATGAGTGATGATATATCTCACTCGTCTGAGTATGTCCAACATTGTTTCAAGAATTTTTTTGAGTTCTTGTAGGATCATGGTATAGCATTGGGCCGACATCTAATTTGGTCAGATAATTGCACAGGTCAATTCAAGAATGCTCGTATGTTTTATTGGTTGAGTAGAATGCATGTAGATAGGGGTCTACCTCATATTTGGAGTTTTTTTGAAGCTGGAAATGGGAAAGGGGAGCATGATGGAGCAGGTGCATGTGTAAAGAGAGCTCTAGTTAAGCAGCAATTGAAGATTTCAGGAGAAAAATTCAGCGATGCATGTTCTATAGTTGATTGGTGTAGTTTAGCATCGTCACAGGGAGGGACACTTGATTCAACAGTGCGTAGATTCTGTTGGTTCGTTGAGGAGGGTACAATGGGAGGAAGATTGGATTGTCATACAATCAAAGATTCTTCAAAGATACATTCATTTCGAAGCTCAGATGCAGGCACATGGACCATTTGGACACAAGAGTTGGCTTGTTTTTATTAGAATTGTATTTAATGTGAGTGGGATCAATGCGAGTCAAGTGAGTGGGTGGATACATGGGTACCATAGTATCTAACTCCTTTATCTCAAACAATATACATGACAAATGACACAATGGAAAGTTCAGTTGATTACGACTTGCTTTCAGATCTACTATAGCTAGGACATATTTTTACAGTTGTTGCACCACAGGGGAATGAAGAGAGATCAAACTATTGGTTGGCTCGATGTGTGTGGGTAAAGCATAAGCTACCACAACTGATGGAAGATGATGATGGTTTCATGTATCCTACAGGTTCAATCGTGGTTGCAGGAACTTGGTTGCGAACATACATGATTAGAAAGAATGGCATACCTGCATTTGAAGACTATGAGAAACACAAAACCATTCTCATGTATTCACACCATGTTATAGCAACAAATGTTAAGTTGTTGAAGCATCATGCTAAACCAAAGATAAAAAAACTATGGACACTTAGTAATGTTGATCATGAAGCAATATTGGATACTCTTAAGCAAAGAGATGACCCTTCAGGCACACTTGAATAGCATTTTCAAGAATGGAAGGTAGAATGCTTATGTGCATTATGATTAAGTTCATTAGTGTTCTTTATTTAATACTGATATTTTATATACTATTGCAATGCAGGTGTCTTTAATAGTGATATTTTGTATGCACTTTTGTTATATTTTTGGCAAGATTGATCATGGACCTACTACAACAATAGCCAACTCTGGTCCTTTTGAAGAGGTATGCATCTTTTATAGTTTGCATCACCAACTCATCATCATTCAATTTGTTTAGATTAATAGAGATATGTTAGTCTAAGCATCTTTTCTATTGTGACAATATAGATTTCTCATTTTCCCACTTTTGCCATATTCTTGGCACGATTGATCATGGACCTACTACAAAAATAGCCAGCTCTGATCCTTTTGAAGAGGTATGCAATAGATTACAACAATATAGATTGGTTATTCTAAGCATCTTTTATAGTTTGCATTACCATCTCATCATATTTTTTGTCATTTAGAATAATATAGATTGGTTATTCTAAGCTACCTTGATGGTTTGTACAGGTGTTTGTCAGTCCAGAATGTGAACATACTACTATTGTTGAAGACTGTGCCCTGAATGCCTCTAATAGGAAAATTTTGTAAAATTTCAATTCTCAAATTGAAAACAATGTAAAACAGTCATAATTGTGTATGGGCATAATCTATACCCAGTGAAGTTTTTTGAAATATGGGTCAAATGTCTGGCATTGTATAAAGGGTATGTTTGAAATTTAAAGGGGTCTGTATTTTGGAAACTCATAGGTTTTGTAAAGGGGTCTATTTTTGTACTTAATCAAGCTACAACTGAAGGTTTTCTTCCTGGTTCTTTCCTGTCGGTATGCTCATTTGAACCAGGTTTTGTAATACTATCTAGTCCTCTCTCCCTACTATCTCTTACACTATCTCTTACTCAAAGAGTAAGGAGAGAGCTTAACCCATCTATGTTTTTTGAAGAGACATACATATACTAGCAATCACATGTGAGGATGTAATGGGCACATTGATAGGTGCAATATGAAATTATGTATGCTACAATTGAAGTAATTGCAAGAAGTCTTGTTATGGTGAAAGTTTTATTAGAGAATACATAATCATGTTTTCTTAAAGAAGAAGTATTAATAGGTATTAATTTTGAAGTAAATTTAATCTATATGCAAAGCATTTGTAAATCAATATGTGTGTAATTGTAACAGTAAAATTTGTGCATACCATGTCATTTCCCACACAATTTTGTGTCTATTTTGAAGAAATTTCTTGATACATGTATGTAGTGACTCAACATCTAAATGCAGGCTCATCTCTCTAGCCTTTTATCAATTTTCATACTTAAATCACTATACAATTAGCCCTATCCTATTCTTATTCACACATAACTATACATTTACCTTATTTTCCCATTTATCACATTCACCAATGGGTATGCCCTCATTTATCCATTAGCCACTTGGAATTGATTGTTAGCCACTTAGATTTAACTATTAACCCATTCTAGGACACTTCTTCAATTGCAAGGGTGACCTTATGGTCACAAACCTATTCCCTTTCATTTTAAAATTCAAAATTCAAACTTTTGGCTAAGTGGCGTCATTCACCCACTTTGAGTTGACTAAACACATATTTGGCATAATTTGATGATATACGCTAGCATTAGTCTTAATAGAGGGTATGTCTTGAGGATCATCCTTAAAATAGGCCCTTAAGTGGCAAAAAAAATCAGAAAAATCAAAGTTAGGAAACTTGGCGTAAAAGAATTTGAATAAGTTATCTATATTATTACAGAAATATGTAAGAATAGAATCTGTGAAAATTGAATGTAGTTTCTAAACTACTAGGTTTGTTTAAAAAAAAAAAATCTGGGAAATTTGGGGCTGACTATGATTTGCTTAAATTTCCAGGAGAAAAATAAGTAATTATACGTCTATACCTAACCACAATAAAATGATAATATTTTTTATAAGATTTTCTTAGATATAAGTAGAGGACTCATGTCAGTGTGATGCATATTTTTTGTAATTTATTTCCAAGTAAATAATTAATTATGATTTTTTATTACAATTTTTAATATGTAAAGCTTGTGTCGATAGCCACCTTAGCGAATTAAAACTTTTATGAAATTCATTTTTTCTTTTTTTAATCCTATAGTATGTGAAGCATAGAATGTGACACATGTTTTGGATTCAAAAAATGTGATACCGTTTGAAAGCTATAGATTTTTTTCAATCAGTCTATCAATTAGTACGTTAGTCATAATTTGAATAGAAAATGAATAATAATTACTTATTAAATTCAAAGTAAAGCATAATTTATGTTGGTGGAAAGTTGAGAATCTCCTTTAAAAACCCTTTTCATTTCATCAATTTTGGGTAAAACAAAAGTCGCCAGCCACATACCCATTGTATTGCCACTTTTTGGCCCATCATTATCCTACATATACCCAATATATTCATTATAATCATGAAAACATTCATTTATCTTATAGCATTGAAGCAATTAATAGTGAGACATTTTGATTCAATGCAATAAAAATGAGTAACAAATTTGAACATCTAGAGTGCTTGCCAACTATTTTTAATCTTGTTTCACTTTTTGGGGATTGATCTAGGAGAACTTGCCTCCCCATGAGTTTTGGGAATTTGTGCTCTCGATGAGTTATTGGTCAAATACATTATCTATTCATGGATTCTATCTTGAGTGCTATCATAATTACATGTTGGGGTGGTTCGTGGTTTTAAACTATCAAGAATGGTTTTGGTGGCAATTAGTTTGGGGAAACCACTTACATGGTTTTATCTTCCCATTGCTTTGTAAATTGGAGAAATTATATGGAAGTTTCATGGGTTATGCAGGTGTACTTAAGGCCTTCAAGGGCTCGAGACAGGTTTGGTTGAAGGATTTTTTTCTTTGAATCAATAAAGTTTCAATTGCTCAATTCATATTTTACTGTTTTTCTTGTGTTTTCTACCTATGCACAATCCATTCAAGCATTTTTGTATAAAAAATTTATGTAGAAATGTTATTACATGTCTTGAAATTATTTCAAGAGTGGAAGGTGTGGAGAACTGGGTTTTGAAATAAAATGAAGAGTTAAAGGTCTAAAAATGGTGGTTTTTTTTCACTTGAAAATAGAGTTTTTACCCTAGGGTTTGCAAAAATCTCTGAATGCAAAGTTTCTTTGTTTTATAACAGCATATTGGGGGCCTAGATAAAGAGATTGAAATACAAAGGTGGTGCAGAGTCTGAAAGGTGGAGTGCTACATCAATAAACCCTCAAGAATTACACACTAAAACACGAGGTTTTATTTGGCCGGTTATATAGGTCCATACCGATGGAATCCATTACAAAATATTTATTTTCTTGGAATTCATTTGTTGTCCCAGGTTTAGGAGATTACGTGTGGTGGTTGAAGAGGTATGTTGCTTTGCATTTTGGGCTAATTAAGTATCTGTTGAAGGGTGAATGTATAAAGAAGAGGTCAATGTTGGTCCAAAGGAGTCATGTTGGAAACACATATATATGTTGTGTAACTTTGATATGGGTGTTTGAATTAGTCATGTGTTCATCTGGTGTTTTGGAAGATTGTGGAGTAATTGGACAAAAACTAGTTTCTCACTATTACAAGGGTTTAAGGGGGTTAAAGAGGGAAATGTGTATTTAGTTGCTTGTCAAGTTTTAAGGGAGTTTTGGAATGTCCAAAGAGGTCAGAATAATCTTGTTAGATTCCTCAAATAGGCAAGTTGCAAATAATTTTGTGATTTGCGCCTTATTAATACGCATCAAATTTTTCACCTAATTTCCTTGACGTTATGCCGTTGAGTGATTGGGTGGCATTTTGGGTCTGCATCCTCCTAGCATAAAAATACCCACTCCGGACATTTTGGAATAGTCCACCATTTGGTGTCTGAGTTACGGAATGAAAGTTAAGCCACTTTACAACTTTGCTTGCATTTGGCAATTTTCCCCTCACTTGAAAAGTCATCACCACCGAGCAGCGCCCGAGATAGAAAAAAAACAAAGAGGTCTTTAGATGGTCCCAACATGGATCCTAGCCTCAAACAAAAGATTATGTAAACATCCACAGTCTTGAGAAATAGCCCTACAAATATTGTTTTCAGCACTTTGGACTCTTAAGGAAATCGTGTCGGTCCAATGCTTGGCAGAGTGATTCAACATATTTGGGTGCAAGAGGACCATCCCTAGCGTCGCGTGCCCACCACCCGGACAGCTGGGTCGTTTGGTTTATACGAGTTGGCCAGAATGAAAGTTGCACCACTTTGCAGCTTTACGCTGCTTTCATCTGGCAACTTTTCCCTCCACTGAAAAGTCATCACCACAGGAAAATGCCTCCGAGATAGCAAAAACTGAGAGAGGGTTTTGTAGATGGTCCCAACACAATCTCATAGCCTTGGATATAGAAATTAGGTAGGAAATCACGGTCTGGGAAATGGAGCATTAAAGATTATTTGTCTTTTATACTTTGGACTCTTAAGAAATCTTGGTCCAATGCGGCTCGGGGCATGATTCGATGTATTTGGAGTGCAAAGAGGACCATCCATAAGCGTGCGTATACCCATCCGATTGTAGGAGCAAATCGTTTGGTTGTATGCGAGTTGAGGAATGAAAGTTGTACCACTTTGCAACTTTGCTGCTTGCATCGGCAACTTTCCCTCGTGAAATTCATCTGCAAACACCTTGAGATATAGCAAAAATAGGTTTTGTGGAGATGGTTTGAACAAATCAATAGCCTTAGAGAGAGAGAGTCTATAAGCATCGGTCTCAGAAATGGACCTTCAAGATTGCTTCCTTTTAGCACTTTGGACTCTTAAGAAATCGTCGGTCAATGTAGCTTCAGTGATTCGGCATATTATTTGGGTATAGAGAGGACCATCCTAAGTAAGCGTACCCATCGGATGTGTTGGAACAGTCCATTTAGGTATATAGGAGTTGTGTGGAGATAGGATTGCGCCGACAGCACACTACTTGCATCCTTAATTTCCTCAGTCATCACCGAGGAAAATGTTAGGTAAAGGTTTAATTTAATCGTGATTAAATTACCTTTGTCCCTCTCTTAATATTTCACTTTTAGTTGCATTTTGTGACATTTAATAATTATAATGAGTGATAATGTCTATATTAAGGTTTCTTTAGGATGCTTTTAATTATCCTTTTACGCGGGGATTCATCATTGTAATTTATCTCTCACTTGGGTCAGATACCATTTTTACCTTCGAGCACCCCCATGGCATTTGTCTCCATCTCTTCAACACGTGACGAGGTTATTTGCATGCAGGTGATCTTCAGGGTCTGTGAAGTTGGATTTCTCAACTTCTACATGGTATCAGAGCTCCAGACCTGCTGCTTCTTGTTCGATTTCTGAAGAATTTGGAGCTTCGAGGGTTTGATAGAGCTTTCAGAAGTTCTTCAACTAATTTGAGAGGGTCTTGGTGCAGTTTTAGAATCTGGTTTCCGTACCCAACGTTTTGTTAAAAAAGAAATCAAATTTTTTTTTTAGCATTTTTTACAAGTGCATGCATCAGATCTAGCATTTTTTTAGTGGATCTGGGTAACTCCATTTTTTGGGTGCATTTTGGGCCCAAACGGACCTCACGGTTGGATTCAGAGCGGCCAAAAACCCATATTTTCATATATGGCACGACCTATTTGGGCATAGTTGATCTGGGAGGCAAAAATTTTTTGCCCAGGGGCCGTACGGCCCCCAAGGCATGTTTTCCGAGGTTGAAAACGCAAAAAAATATTAAAAAAATTAGAAAGGTAAAATTTTTGGGCACCTCCCGTGCAAAAAGATTCTGCCACCAGTTTGGGTGGTGGCCTCTGCCCCTCACCACCGCCGGGCCACCCTAGCCTCACCCGCCACCAGCGTTTCTCTTACTGCCGCCACCGACAGCTCAGCCCCCGCGGGCGTATTTCGCAGAGCCAGGGTTCTATTGTGAACCAGGAGCCCACATCCCAGCCCCCGCCCGTTCAGCTAGCCCCCGCGGCGGTCCTATTGAGGACCAGGGGCTCGGTCATAGCCGCCAGCACGCCAGCCCCCTGGTCGGTCATGTGACCAGTGGCCAATTTTTTTTAGCCCCCAGGGCTTCTGAAGGACCTTATTGTGCTTTTTCGAGCTCTTTCAGTAAATCGAGTGTAAAATGGGCGTACGAACTCCATTTTTTTTAAACGAGATACTGTTGGAAAGCTGATTCCAGCACCGATCTGATGGTGTAGGTCTGATTTTCAGTTTTTTCCGTTTTGATGCTGTTTTTCTCAGTCAAAGTCAGAACAAACTTTTTGCACTCCCAGAGCCATAGCTTTTGCATACGAACTCCATTTTTCGTAAACAAATAGGCATTGGAAAGGGGTTTCTGTGATCTTTCCAGATCTGTCATTTATTTTTCCAGAATATGCACTAGGTACTTTTTATTTAGTATTTTGTGTTTTCACACATCTGTCAATTACTTGGACGTTTCAACACTTGGAAATGATTTGTTTGCGTGGGATGGCTTTATTTGATCTGGTTTATCAGTGTTGAGGTCAGTTAGTCTCTGATTTGTTAATTTGAAGAGTTATCATGGGTTTTTCTACTCACCCTTCAGTTGTATTTCTGGAACGGGGTAATTATGAGTCATGGGCAAAGGGTATACTTACACATTGTAGGTGGCTAAATTTGTTGCCTTATTTGTATGATCTCATACCTGAACCAGCAACTTTAGAGGGAAAACTAGCTTGGAGTTATTTTGTCTAGTGTTGATTCTGACACTATGTGGGCTATATCGGGCATTGATTGTCCTCACTCACTTTGGACACGTCTTTGGGAGATCTATGGAGACCCCAGTCTTTCTCCATTCCCAGAGGATCCTGCTTCAGATTGTCTTGTACCCATTGGTTGGAGAGAGAATGCACCCTTTGATCATAATACTTTAAAGGAACTTCAGTATTTAGACACCCTTATATATTCTGATGAATCAGAGGATTGTCTCATAGTTCCTACTCTTCAGACTGAGATTATACATGCATCAGCATCTCCTGTTGTTTTTGATCAGTTTGATATTGCCTCTTCTTTGGCTCCTATTGATTCAGCTAAGCAGGACATAATACATCTTTCAAACATGGCTACTTGGGATTCTTATCTTGCAGGCATTTCGTCTTTGTTTGTAGAGTCCTATATTGCAGATCTGGAGGATTACTTTGAGGATTTTCAGCTCCTCTTTGTTGATAGCCATATTCTAGCTGTTAGCCCACCATCATCTGTGCATTCAGAGGTTGCAGTTTTTGAGTCTTCAGTTCAGTTTGGATTTGACATCTTTTGTTTCAGTTCAGACAGAGAGATTCTTCAGCATCCTATCATGGCACACATCTTGAGACAGATTGGTTCATCTCTTTTCACAGGGTTTCTTTGACATTGTCCTTTGGATCCGTTTCTTCCCAAGGGGAGGAATATTATATGCCGCTTCAGGATCTCTTTCTGGATTCTACCTCAGGCATCCATATGTGCGACAGGAGTTTCTTCATTGTGGGGGGGGCTTCTAGTCTCTTTATTTTTCTCCTATGGAGACCATTGTACATGTATATATGAAAGAAGTTGTCTATAGGGCTCTTATGTTGTATCCACCTCCTATCCTTATTAGTGCATTTGACATTTCATCTCGCACTTTGAACGGGTTTTTGAGGTTTTCTCTATTTCTCCACTTTATAAATTTGGTTTGTAGTGGGTACCTAATCAGGCCTTGTTGCGGGACCCAGTTTACTTTCTTACTAGCAGTTACCTTTGCTTCTTGCATGTTTTGTAACTGCTTTTTTTATCTCATCTTCCAGAAGTGTTAGAGTAAAGGTTTTAATTTAATCATGTTGATTAAATTACCTTTATTCCTCTCTTAAGATTTCACTTTAGTTGCATTTTGTGACATTTAATAATTATATTAATTATTAAATGTCTACCTATTAGGGTTTCTTTTAGGGTTGCACAATATCCATTTATAAGGATTCATCATTATAATTTATCTCTCTCGGATGAATACATTTTTCACCTTTCAGAGCACCCTTGCTTGTTTGTCTCCATCTCTTCTTTTTGTGACAGGTTATTTGCATGCAGGTAATCTTCGGGGTCTGTGAAGTTGGCTTTCTCAACTTCTACAGAAAATGCCTTCGAGATAGCAAAAACAGAGAGTGGTTTTTGTATATGGTCCCAACACAATACCATAGCCTCAAACGAAGAGTTTTTAAGCATCACGGTCTTCGAGAAATATCCCTTTAAAGATTGCTTCCTTTTAGCACTTTGGACTCTTAAGGGAAATCGTCGGTCCAATGTAGCTCGGAGTGATTACGCGTATTTGGGTGCAAGAGAGGACCATACCTAGTGTAAACTTACACATCCGGATGTGTTGGAATAGTCCATTTGGTCGTACGAGTTGCGGAATGAAAGTTACACCACTTTGTAACTTTACATTGCTTGCATCTAGCAACTTTTCCCTCAACTAAAAATTCATCACCATAGGAAAATGCCTCCGAGATAGAAAAAAATAAAAGAGGTTTTTGTAGATGGTCCCAACATGATCTCATAGCCTCGGATGGAGAGTCTATAAGCATCATGGTCTCCGAGAAATAGACCTTCAAAGATTGTTGCCTTTTAGCACTTTGGACTCTTAACGGAAATCGCCAGTCCAATGTAGCTCAAAGTGGTTCGACGTATTTGGGTGCAACAGAGGACCATCCCTAGCATAAACATACCCATCTGGATGTGTTGGAATAGTTTGTTTGGTCGTAGTTTCAGAATGAAAGTTGCACCACTTTTCCACTTTACATTGCTTGCATCTAGCAACTTTTCCTTCCACTAAAAAGTCATCACCACAGGAAAATGCATCCAAGATACCAAAAAATGAGAGAGGTTTTTGTAGATGGTACCAAAATGATCCCATAGCCTTAGACAGATAGTTTGTAAGCATCACGGTCTCTAAGAAATAGAACTTCAAAGATTGCTGCCTTTTAGCACTTTGGAGTCTTAAGGGAAATCGCCAGTCCAATGTAGCTCGGAGTGATTCGATAATATTTGGGTGCAAGAGGACGATCCCTAGCACCATCTTCCTCTGGATGTGATGGAACAATCCATTTGGTTGCAGTTGTGGGAATGAAAGTTACTGCCTTTGCAACTTACTTGCTACATTTGGCAACTTTTCCCTCAACTGAAAAGTCATCACCTCAGGAAAATTTACAGGAACGAGAAAAATGAAGAGAGTTTTTAGGTAGGGTATAATAATGAGAATCCCATAGCCTCGGGCAAGAAGTGCATAGCATCACAATCTACGATAAATGAACCTTCAAAGATTGCTGCCTTTTAGCACTTTGGACTCTTAAGGGAAACTAGTGGGCAACATAGTTAACTTCTTCACAAACTTGGTTTGAAGTAATTTCATTCTTATTCATTTGTTTTGCAAACAATCATTTTCATTCCAAGAGGCTGAGTTTTCATTTTTTCTTGTTGGATTGAATGCAGATTGTGACACAACTTTTTTTTTCAAAAATTGTTCAACATCATTGAACTAAGAATTTATCACACATCTGCTGAGAAGTAAAGGAATACCACAAACTGAAACACATTACACTTTGGTTCTCATTGACTTGATGTACTCTTCAACATCTCTCTTCTGTAAAAGCAACCTCTAAATCACTTCAAACACCTTAACTACCTCATTCTTATTATTTTTTTTGCAAACAAGCATTTTCATTCCAAGAGGTTGAGCTTTCATTTTTTCTTTCAAAGAAAAATCTTCCTATGCCACTATTACACTACACAGGTAAACCAGGTTTTGTATTGTGGACCTATATTAAGCTACCACTCTCAAGTACTAATGTAACAATGATACAAAATAATGTTTGAGACTGGAAGAAGACATCTGATAACTCTTGAGTGTACTAAAAGAATTATTATGATTTTTGAAGAATGCTGATAACTCTATTGTAGGAAGGTGATGAGAGATTGCTTAACGATGAAAAGCTTGAGGCATCTTATGAGGAATTCATGCCAACCAAAGAAATGATCAAGTGTGAAGTCACAACTTGCAGCCATGGAATCAAACGTACTGAACCTAAAGAAGATGGTTGTGTTGCTGATCAGAAGAGAACATCTGGATGGTTGTGTTGTTGATCGAAAGAATACTTAAAGATTTAGAGGGATCCTACTGAATCTAAAGAAGATGGTTGTGTTGTCGATTGAAAGAGCACCTCTAGATGTTTTTTCAATTGAGGTATGTGATGAACACTTGTACACACCATAGTATGGTTGTAGCCATTATGGTTGATATCGTGTTGAGACGATATCTAATATCACGATGAGATGATATTCTTCTTTTCACTTATGATTGTAGCCATTTTTTTGCGATGAGGTGATTTTCCTTGTGTAGATCGAAGTATCCTCCCTAGCTGAGAGGGAGTGTTGATGATTATTGTAGCATTAGTCATATCCTTCCAACGATCTCCTCTACATAAGAATAAATTAAATATAGCCAAAGCTATTTAATTTATATATATATATATATATATATATATATATATATATATATATATATCGATTTGTGATTAATGCTAATTCATCAAGAGATACAAGTTAATGAAGAGGTGCATTTATGAAGAGGCTGACATGCTTGAGGCATGATTTATGTCAAATAATATTTCTTATTTTATGAAGGCCGACTTCTATCTTGGAGGCACAATCTTTGAAGAGGCACATTCTTTTTGGAGGCCGGCATATATTGTGAAGATTCACATCTCTCTCAACTTGTATATATATTAAATACATTTCATTGTTTTGAGACATACATTTTTCATACATTCCATTTCATATCAAGTGTGAGTTAGTGAGAAACTCTTCAAGTGCAGATCAAGTTATTGTGGGAAGGCTAAGGATTATCATTTGAGAATTACATCATTGTATTGATGTGTTGGCATCAGTTTTTGGTGCATATTATTAGGCCTCATTATCGGCCTTCATTGTAAAGGAGTTTCTATTGTGATTCAATAATATAAGTGAGATTATTGGCTGGTTTTTTCTCCCTCAAGAGGAGGGTTTTCCCAGGGTATCTGCTATATTATTGTGTTTTATTTAGAATTATTTTTTTGTGCATTAAATCTGATCATAAAACTAACACAATTAAATGGTTGCATAGTGTGTGGAATGAGGGGGCAGTAGGACTGAGACCCCTTTAAATTTTGTTTGAGTGCTTTTTTTTCATTTTTTGTGAGTTTTGTGCCAAGTTTCCTCAAAGAAATGTGGTCTCATAGAATGCCATGACAAGCTAATGCAATTGATAGCTGCTCCTAGTTATTAGTTATGTAATGTGAAGTAATTGCATAACTACTTAGGTTGACTTTGTAAAAACTATATTGTTATTGAAATTTTTTCATCCTCGGCATGGATTTATTTACTTATGCAATGTAAAGTAATGCTTTGAGTTTGAAAGATGTGCAATGCAATTTAATCAACAATATGAATATAAAATACATAATATTTAACCATTCTTTTTATGCTATTGTACATTGACATTTAACCATTGCTCACTTGATTAAATTTTCAAAGAGTTTAATCATGCACATGAGGAGGAAATTAAATTTTGATTGTCAACTTGTATATATCAAATTATCCAATAATCAAGTGTATGTCCATATACAAAAATGGCATCAATGCCAACTCAAACAAAGTTTTACAATATGTGGTATATGCCATCTCGGTATCTATTCAAAATTTACATGCCAAAATGTCTATCTCATCCTAAACTACTAGTGGATCATCAAATGGGTTTCAGCACCTCATTGGCTCAAGGTACGTGACAAGAAAAATCAAACCACAATTGAGATTAGTTATACTATATAATTTAAAATTGAATAATTAACATAAAAATCATTATACATTGAATTATAATTGAACTCTAAAATTGAAATCTTGATTACCTGAAATATACGTCTCTTCGAAGGGTCAGGAGTCCTAGAATATACCCCTCTCAAAGAACCAACCAAACTAACTTTTGTAATATCAATGTATATATGTGAACAAAAACATGAAAATTGATCCAAGTTAGCATACAATCAGCTGCATTAAGAACATATTTACCAAGCACAAAAAATAAAAATGGGAACACATGTACCTTTAGTCGATCTTTATTCATTTAGGTGTTTCAACACTCTCCTGAGGTGTTTCAACACCTCCTCCTTCAAAGTTTCTTGAATACCTACCTCTTCAAAAGTTTCCGTGTGGCACTTATCAATAATGATGTATAGCTCACAACCGTCTGTACATAAAAATGACAAGTACATATGAAACTACGAATCTATGTCAATGTATGCATAATCAATAAAATATCTTATAAATCTTAATTCAATCAAATTTGAGTTCAATTCATTTCCCTTATCTAACATTGTGTGTCCATAGTCTAGAGAGTGTCACACCTCACTCGCACTAGGTGTTTCCTACAAGCAGAGAATAAGATAAACATATAAGTTAATATATAATTTCATTAATGGCCAATTCAAATGACAAACTAAGTATACAAGAAAATGTAAATGAAAGGAGTATGAAAAATACATATCGCGGTGTATCTCGAGGCCAGCCTCAAATGGCCCTAAGGGTGCTATCAACAATTCGCAGGAGCTCCACTGACATTAACTGTTAAATAGACCATGTAAATAAATATTACTACTTAATACTATCTCTTTTTAATATTCATTTAAAAAAAATGCAAATTATGAATTTACACCTTAAATGTTACCTATGTAACTTCTCCAATGTCCACCTCTCTAGTAGGAGAGGACTATGTAGGGTGTGCTCCACTCCCCTACATGTGATCTGCTATAATCTCCACATCTTGGATGTCATAATCAGAAGTATCTAATGGCTGCTTAGGGGGTTGTACAATAGGACCCAAACATATTTGTTGGCACGTATTGAAAATATGTGGCACACAAATATGTGGACCCAAGGAGGATGATGCAGCAACACTGGATCCATTGCCAAGATCACCAGACTATGGCTGAGCTACTGAAGAAGCATGGGAAACCAAAAGACTACTCAAAGAGTGAATGGCCTAGATAGTTTGTGTGGCTGCATCCTCTGTAATATCTTGATGTTGTACTGGAGGTGGCAGAGGAAGGGGAGGATGGGGAACATGTGGGGGCCTGACTACTCTAGTTGCCCCTGGCCTATCCTGGGGCAAGCATACCTCCACCAACTCGAAGGGTTTCTAATGTCAAAGTAATTGATTACGATGCCCTAACAAAATCTAACATTATACTTTTAATAAAGTAAAAAGGTACATCAAGATTATTGTTATGGTAGACACCCAAATTTTTAATCACTCCATATGATTAAATTTGTTGCATTTTACGCCTATCATATTAATATTAATTTATTAAATATTACACCCTTTGTCTCATACCGATAAAGTATTTAATTTAATAATTAATACTTTGTCTTTTACCTTATTCCTCTCTAAATTAAATAAATACACTAATTTATTTAATTTAGTCATTCTTCCTCTTTTTGATTTAAAAATCAATTTAAAAATTTCTCACTTTCTCTCTCCTTGTCACATCCTCCTACATTTGCCACTTGCCTCTAATCTTCTGTTAATTAGCCTAATCCAATATTTGCACAACCTTAACCAAAATCATTAGCTAAATTTAGCACCACTTTTTGGTCAATCCTTCCATTTTTCCTTTTTTTTGTTAACCCCCTTTCCTATGTGAATTTTTAATTCACATTTATTTGCTCTAGATTCCTCTCCTTTAAATGTGAATTTTTAATTCACATTCCATTCTCCCAAGGCTTCTAGAACCTTGGACTTGTCACAATCTCCACATGTGACCAAGTTCCACCTTTTTGGAGCCCACCTTTTACCCTCTAGATCATCCTATGAGTGTGAATTTTTAATTCACATTTATATCCCCAACCACCTTTCACTTTCCCATGTAGATTTTTGAGGAATTCTAAAATTCCTCAAATGTCCCTTTCACTCCCACTTGGGGACAAGAAATCCCTTTTTGTGGAAATCCTCTCATCCCCCAAGGTGCATGTCCTTTTCCACCTCATGTACCTTTTTG
>VDFB02339320.1:0-15279 GCA_007258455.2 Sequoia sempervirens | reverse complement strand
AACATAAAGCACAAGTAGCAAGTGAGAATCATCCTATCACAAAATGTAGACATTCAGATCTGAATGACACTTGTTGAATTCTACTGAGAGAAGAAAGGAGTCCATCTTGGCATACCAAGCCCTAGGGGCCTATTTTAGGCCATAGATAGACTTCCTCAATCTACAAACCAAAGAAGAATCCTGTATGAATCCCTATAGCTGCTCCATGTAAATCTCCTCATGAAGATCCCCATGAAGAAATGCACTCTTCACATCCATCTGGTGTACAACCCAACCATGAGCTGCAACAATAGCAGGTTTCAAGTGAATGGAGTTCATCTTAGAAATGGGTGCAAAGGTCTCTACATATTCAACACTTGGAACCCACGAGAAACTTTTGCCACAAGCTGAGACTTGTATTTATCCACACTTCCATCCATTGCATACTTAGTCTGATAGATCCACTTACATCAAACCATCTTTCTCCCCTTAGGAACATGGATAAATTTAAGAAACCCCCCCTCAGTGAAGGTGTAAAATCTTGGTGAATCTTTCCTTTTATTTGAAAAAAATATTAATTTTCTTGGAAAATATATGCACGTTATTAAAAAAATTGTAAAATCTTGGCGAATCTTAATGAATAATTGGTAAAAATAATAATCATAGTGGTGAATCCTAGCAAATAATCACTAAAAAGATTAATTACAATGGCGAATCTCTCCTTTTAAAATTTACTAATGATTATTGATTTACAATAGCGATGTAAAATCAACAAATGAAATTGTGCTACGTGTTGACACATCACTCGTCCATCGTGTTTGACTATCACACCAAACTGTTGGTCATTCCTTGTGGTCTCCACCAAGACACACGTACACCACTTGTGCAATTTTGGAGAATCAAGATGGGAATCTACAATATTTGCAACAAGTCTCCCAAAAAATACTTAAATATTTAACTCCCAACCTCCAAGTGGTCCCCACATCCATCGACATCCAAGTCACTGTCATACGTGGTCATCACCATCCATCAGCTTGTCACCCAGTCAGAGAAACCACAAGCTTCACAACCTCTAGTTGGAGGTTAGGAAACTCCAAGGCACCATGACAACAAAGAAGATCGACCAGTCAAGAAGTTAGAAACTTCTAAATGCATACGACAAAGGTTCCAAGGTTTGAAGAAGTACACAATTCCTCAACCAACAACATTTATACGCCCTAGTTTCAAACCTTCTAAGAACCCTCCGACATGAGTTGTCACAAGGTTCAAGAAGTTTTGGTGATAGGTGTAGACACCTAAAAATGGATGCGGAGAATCTAATTAATTAATCTGACTTGACTGATTAATTAATCTTCATCTACTTGTAAATAAATAGAAATATTTATTTTATGGCAGTTCATTAATAATTCTTCTATTTCTTCCTTAATTAAATAAACCAAATTCGAAACTTTGTTTTATTTATTATTATCATTATTACTTCTTTTTATTTCGCCAAATACACAACTTAAATAATTTGTGTTATTTAAATCACATTTCTTCTTAATTAAATAAAGATCTCTAAAATCTTTTATTTAATTATCATTCTCCTTTTAATTTAATAAACAAACCCTATAGTTTGATTTATTGAATTATTTATTCCTCTTTTGCTAAATTTAAATAAATTAGAAATATTTAAATTTATGCATAAATCTTTACCATTATTCACTCACCAATAAAATTAGAGATTTTTCAGAATTTAATTATGTAGCCCTGCATTCACAGGAAGAAGCTTAGGGGACAGGCTTGTGGGAATTCTCTCCAACAGCCTTTACTTACCTTCCTCTTATCTTGCACAGTGTTTCATAGGGGAAGCCATTCTCCGATCAGCTCCCATCTTCTCATCCATGCCCTTCAATTCTCCGGATGGAATCCACAACCTCATCCCGTGTCCTGTGCAATTTATGTCTTGCTTGGTAAGCTATAAATGTCTTGGAGCTCACGGGGAAAAGGATCAACTTATGCAATCTTACTCTGTAGGTTTCCAAAGCATCCAAACATCCAAGCAATCAAGCATTCGAGCATTCATTCATCATCCATCAAGCAGCAATCAAGCATCCAGCATTTGCAGTCATGGCTGCCATTACAATAGAATTTGCATATTTAATCACATGATTAAATTGGATTCATTCTCATTCTCTAAGTATCATTCCATGGAGTTTAATTAGCTTACAAATCTAAGAGCTAAGTAGATTAGAGAAATATTTAGAGTTAGAGAGCAATAGGATAGATTTCTGTAGATTTGTAGTTTAAATTAGTTTAAATTTCTTAATCTTAGATGCAATGTCCTATTTAGAAGCGTAGATGCATTGTTTAACTTGTTTTCCCCATTCTACTGCTTACAAATTGGCGCCCACCATGGGGCATAACCCCATATTTTGCTAAAATTTTGAAAATTGTGTCCCCTCTGAGGGTAGCGTGGTTCGCGAAATATTGAGTTTTGCCGTGTAGGTGGTACATTTCATCAGCAGCGGGTTCTACTGGCCCCACCTTAGCAGCGCTGATTCGCACATTCCGGTGCACCAAATCCGCTTTGTTCCGGTCGCCCGGTTTATATTTCGTGGCAGCCAGTCCAGCTGTTGGAGTGTGCCACTTTCTTATCTTCAAAATCATTTCTTTTATCTGGATCCGACGCGTCCGCGGCCAGATTCTATTTCTGTCTACTTTCTTGGTTAAAATTTACCAATCCTAGGATAGAAATTGATAAAATTTACCAATCCTAGGATAGAAATGGTTAAAATTTACCAATCCTAAGATAGAAATGGATAAAAATTGACCAATCCTAGGATAGAAACTTCATATTTATTTTGTGGGATTAAAAATTGAACATCATGTTTTTATGGAGCAATATCTCCATATAGATTAGTTAACTTGTCTTTTGGGGTTTAAAAAGAACAATTTCTCTGCTGTGATTGGGTGATAGGTTTATGCTCTCCCCTTAACTGGGTGTATCAGAATACCAGACTCACCATTACTTTACGCACTTTTCAAGCTTTTTAAAACCTTTAGACAAGCCTGCCGTAGTGGGAAAAAGTACTCACCCTACGGGAACAACCTGAGTGGGGACAGCCAAAAGCCATGGTATTCCAACCCACTTAAAAATTTATGTGAATTTGGGGAAACCCTCTTTCAATGGAAGTGTGCAGGATAACCATCCCCAAAATCTTTGTTCTAAAGATTGGGAGGTCTCTCGAGGGAGTTTATCCATTTGCTGCTCCAAACGGAAACCCTATCTAAGAACCTAGAACTAGAAGCATGCTTGTCAGTTTCTAAACATTGTAATACTCAGCGGTGTAGGGGTGGGGAAGAATCTACCCTCAAGCACTCACCATATAATTTCCAAGGACTATTTGCTCAGGGGATCCGGTATCCACTTCCGTCACTCTGAGTATGCACCTGGAAAAGACAAAAACACGGGCGCCCTCTAGGGGGTGACATGGCTGTGTGAGTTGACTCAATTCCAAGCTGTGGGCCGTTCGAGTATATAACAATGACCTTTTGTCTCTAGGAGTGAGTCTATCTGAAGTGTTTTATTTGTTATAAACCAATGAAAATAAAAAAGAATCATGCTTGATTCTTGAGAACATACACTATTTGTTTAGATTCTAGGATTTTAAAGTCAACCATTCTATTCTTGCTTGCTGTGTTTTTTTTCTCATTAAAATTCAGATAAGATCATCACAAAAATCTTCAAAAAATCAAAAAACTTGTGGAATTCTCATGATTCGAGATTGGGTATCCACCAAGTTTGTCAAGAAATCTCTTGCCAAACGAGTCAGAAAACTAAAGAAAACACTTGCGTACAAACAACTTCTAAGAAAGCAACGATTTCTGTATCAAAGCAGGAAAGTTCTACTCCAACATAAAACTTTTATTCATAGGTATCACGATTTCTCTAGAGGTTATACGGACGACTATTCTGTAGCTCCCTTAGATTCACAAGCATTTTATCAAAGAATTTCTCTTAGGCAACACCACAATCACAGTCAAAGAATTCATCCAAAATACATCCCACAACCTGCAATACAATACGATACCAGACCAAGTGAGTTTCATAGAATAAGATAGTTTCTATCTTAGCACCTTCGGTCTTTGTTTTAGCACGTAGCTCCTCTATTCCAGCATGCAGAGTCTCTATTTTAGCGCTTTTAGTCTCTGTTCCAGCACGTAGCTCCTTTGTTTTAGCGCTTTTAGTCTCTGTTCCAGCACGTAGCTCCTTTGTTTTAGCGCGTTCGGTCTCTGTTTTAACACTTTTAGTCTCTATTCCAACACGTAGATCCTCTATTTTAGTGCGTCAGGTCTCTGTTCCAGCGCGTAGATCCTTTGTTTTAGCGCTTTGGGTATCTATTCTAGCACGTAGTGTCTCTGTTTTAGCGCATCCGGTCACTGTTTTAGCGCTCCAGAAAGTCAGAAAAATAGAGAGTTGGTAAGATAATTTGTCAGTTTTCCCATATCGATTAACAAGGTTTTCACCAATCCAGAACATTTTTTTCCACAGTCCAGAACATTTGGGTCATACAAAAGGAAAAATTTACCCTTACACCTAGATCTTGAAACATCTTGCAAAGTGTCATTATCACCAAATCTGAGATTTTCTGTCAAAATTTCCCTATCAAGGATTTTTATCATCATTCCATCATGAAACTAGACACGACTAAATCAGATTTTAAATCAAAAACCTCGACACTTCAATCAAAAATCCAAGATCAAAGTCTAGAGTAAAACTCTAACGTTTGTATGCCTATTTTCACACGATCAGCATATCAAAAACAACAACAAGAGGAAAATGAAAGAATAGCAGCCATGGCTGAAGAAAACCCTTGGGGACGATATAGCAACACTGATCCTCTCACTAACTCACATGAGAAAGAAATAATTGTAGAGGAAATCGAGAAAGTTCAACAAGACCCTCATTTCCATAAATTTATGGAAAAGATGCTAGAGCAAGATATGGAAAAGTATCTTCTATTATTAGTTGACAAAGGTGCTAAACTTCCTAAAGACTTTGATGTCAATCAACTCAAGGAAACAACCACACCCAAGACAACTAGTATGGAAAACCCAAATCAAATAGATGCTTTGACAAAACAAATCCAACAGTTACAATTACAGTTCCAAAATATCCAACAAGGGCCAACAAAGAGATATTCCTTGCAAGACATTTGCCCTTATCCATTCGATCCAAGCATTAACATGATACCATTTCCATGGTATTGTGAATACCCAACATACAACAAATACAATGGAAGAACTGATCCATTTGATCACATACGAGAATTTCAAGCCATGAGCATAGAGTTCGCACACGAGGACTCTTACCTACTACGATTATTTCCAAGGAGCTTAGGAAATACTTGCATGGAGTGGTTTTCTAAATTGGAACCTAGGATTCAATCCTTTGAAGAACTAATCAATAGGTTCATAACACACTTCTCATTCAACATCCAACATGGGGTAACCCTAAAAGAACTCTACAACACCAAACAAGCAAAGGGTGAAAAATTTCTTTCCTTTCTCCAACGATGGAGAAGGCTATTTGCTAAATACCCTAGATCTATTCCCGAAGAGGAGAAGATAGAGATGTTTATTGATAACTTAGTGGATGACATGAATTATAGATTGGACTTACAATGTCCATCCACATTTGAACAAGTTATCGAAAAGGGGCTCAAAATCGAAGAGGCTCTAATCAAAAGAGGAACAATCAAACACTTCATTGAAGGTTCGAACAATAACAATTCCTCTAACAACAACAATGAAAAAGCCAAGATTTTGGCAAAAGAACAAGAATACTGATACCATGATCGATACACACACATCTAAACCAGTATTCACCTTGATGCCAACCCCCACAAACAAACAAAACAATGGTCTTAATGTCAAACAAAGTAATGATCAAGGGAATAATCAAAACAGTGGAGAGACAAAAACCCAATCATTCCAACGACCATCCAATAAACGGAAATTCACACCATTAGGACAATCATTGGAATCAGTCCTCAAAGAACTTTTAAACGAAAAACTCATTCAAGTACAAGAGGCTAGAAATTGGGACCCTCAAGTCAAACCATCATGGTGGAATGACTTACATTACTGTCACTACCATCAAAATAAAGGTCACATGACTAAAAATTTTTGGCAATTAAAAAATATGGTACAAGACCTCATAGATCAAAAGAAAGTATTTGTAGAGGTTCCCCAAACAAACAAAGATCATACAACATTCAAAAATCCTCTACCCAATTATCAGAAGGGAGAATCTTCTTCCGCAAACACCAAAGGTAAAAACGTTGGTTATGTTTATGACACAACGATCCTTTGTTTGTCCGCTACCAAGGAGGATGAAGAGTTATGCAACCAAATCAATCAGAACAATGACATTACATCTACCAATCTGGTACAACATATGGATAAATCTGAAAACCAAATCAATGTAATCACACTCAAAGGGAAACAAGAGTACCAACCTGTTAATGCCACAACAAGGGCACAATCCAAAGTTATATTGAAAGGAGCATCAATATCATCCCCATCTATGGATCCTCCCTCCAATCAATATAATCTCATCGATCAATTGCAGAAAATACCGGCACAAATATCAATCTTGGAACTTTTGAAGATTTCCCCATCACACAAAGAGGTTCTTGAACAAGCTCTTATATCAACCACGGTACCTAACAATTTGGATGTGTGTCAGTTCCAAGCTATGGTGGGACATCTATCCGCACCTCATTGCCTTTCATTCTTCGAACATGATGATGTATCACTCACCCATCCACATAATTCCGCTCTTCACATTGAAGTCCTCATCCATAAACACCGTGTAAAGCGTGTCCTGATAGATGGAGGGGCTGGTTTAAATATTTGTACCTTAAAGCTGATTCGTGCACTAGGATACTCAGATGAAGCCATTGATACAAGAAGAAAAATCACAATCAAAGCATATGATGAAGAAGAAAGGTCCTCTAAAGGGTTGATCATATTACCCATTCAAGTTGGGCCTATTGTCCAAAAAGTGGTTTGCCAAGTATTAGATAGGGAACTAACATACAACATACTATTGGGATGCCCTTGGATCCATGATATGCAAGCAGTACCTTCTACTTATCATTAATGCCTGAAATTTCTCGTCAATGGACAGGAGGTAACAATCACAACATACTACAATGACACCCAAGCTTGTCATACATTGAAGACATCTTAGGATACATTCATACCTAACAATAGGGAAGTTAGCACATCAGATAGTGAGCAAAAATAGAACTTCATATCAAAGTGGCTTCCAAAACAACAAAAATCACAAGAGATAAGGGTGGCACAATCTAACCCTTCAAATGTCGAAGGAAAATTGGCTCCACTCTCACATCAATTCACCAAGGAAGTACAAATAAGTGACAAAGGAATAAGTGAATATGGTGTTGGACATTCATTTCATCTATCACAAATGTTACCCTCCTTACAAATGTATGGACAACCATCTACAATCACCCAAAATTCAGAACAATCTACAACAGCATTAGAGGGCAGATTTGTAAAAGCTGGGAACTTAGATGAAGAATCAGAAGATAAGGCCATACTAAATTGGATTTATAAGGATGAGGAAGCTTCTACTTCTACAAATAATATCATAGAGACAAATCAATATGGAAAGGGAAAAACTATTCTGGAGAAGATGGGATATTCAGGACAGGGACCTGTTGGGTTAAGGAAACAAGGCATAACAGAACCAATCCAGCCTCTTACACTACAACATAAGGATAAAACAGGACTAGGATATGCAGCAGAACAAGGATCTCTTGACCAAGGGAAACAAAGTGTGACAGAACCAATCCAAGTCCTCACAATTCAGCAGAATGGTAGAACTGGATTAGGATACACAGAAGAATCAAGAGCAGAAATAACCAATAAAACTATGGAGCATATTCTTCAAATAAGAAATAACTTTGAAACGGATTCAAATGAATATGAGTGGGACAACTTATCAGATGTTTCCTATGAAGATATTCAGATTGACATTATCAAAAAGTATACCCCTAAACGCGAAGAGGGTCAAAGCTCGAGTTTTAATCCTATTGTCTTTGAAACACAAAATTTTGGTGACTCAAGTGAAGATGAACGAACATCGATTGAGATAAATGATGTGGAAGAAAATAACCTCATAGGCCTCGACATAACCATTAACAATCTGGATGACATTTCCATCTGGGCTTTCACGATCGCTGACCTCAATCCATCCAATGATTCATTGCCTTTACTGCATCCCGAACTTATAGAGTGGGAACCTCAACACCCTATCAATCTCCCTACTTTTGACAATGACTCCGCTATTATTAATTACCTTTGTTGTGAGGAATCTGATACTTGTTCTAACGATACTTCTTTTAATAAGGCTTTTAGGCAGGAGGATATCAAGCCTTCCAGTTGCAAAAATATGAAATTAAAAAATGGATCTAATGGTGAAAACCATTCTATGGCAGTGTTTGATCCTAAAATAGTAAAAACAAAGAACACATCCAATGGTGAAAACCTCATTGAGGCACCAAAGGATGGAAGGTTTGACATCCTCCCACAACATTACCATGAAAGATCATCAGTGTTGATAGAACCCACACAGTCCATTAATATTGGCACAACAGAGAAAGCAAGAATCCTACACCTGGCAGCATCCATGACAGATACAAAAAAGACAAATTTTATCAAATTCTTTGAAGAACGATGCATCAATTTTTCTTGGTCATACTCTGACATGCCAGGCTTGGACACAGATCTCATTATGCATCACTTATCCTTACCAGTTGGCACTAAACCAATAAAATAGAAGCTGAGAAAAATGCATCCACATATTGCATTATTAGTAAAAAATGATTTGAAGAAACTACTAGATGCTGGATTTATCAGATCTATTGATTATGTAGAATGGATATCCAACATTGTACCTGTTTCAAAGCCAAATAACACCATTAGAATATGTACTGATTTCTGGGATTTAAATAAGGCATGTCCAAAGGATGATTTTCCTTTGCCAAACATAGACATGATTGTAGATCTAACAACCGGCCATCAAATGCTGTCACTCATGGATGGATTTTTAGGATACAATCAAATCAAGATAGCTCCTGAAGACCAAGAAAAGACAGCATTTCCATGTCCATGGGGCACCTTTTGCTGGAACGTCATGCCTTTTGGGTTAAAGAATGCAAGAGCTACATACCAGTGAGCTATGACAAAAATCTTCCATGACATGATGCACACCTTCATGGAAGACTATGTGGACAATATCTTAGCCAAGTCTTACACCAGGGAAGGATATCTAGAGATATTGGCCAAAATATTTGACAGGTTGGAAAAATTCAAAGTCAGATTGAATCCTAAGAAATGTGCCTTTGGAGTAACATCAGCAAAAATCCTAGGATACATAGTTTCTACAAAGGGAATTGAAGTAGATCCAGCAAAAGTTAAGGCCATTATGGAAATTCCACCTCCTAAGAATATCAGTACATTAAGATCCCTACAAGGCCGACTACAGTCCATCAGAAGATTCATCTCTCAACTAGCAGATCGGTGTCATCCATTCAACCATATTTTGCATAAAAATGCGCCTTTTAAATGGGATGAACAGTGTGAGAGTACTTTCAATCAAATCAAGCATTATTTAATGACACCACCAATCTTGGTGCCACCCAGTGAAGACAAGCCATTGTTGCTATATGTCGCAACAACAGATATTTCTTTAGGAGCCTTGCTTGCACAAGAGGATAGAGAAGGAAAGGAATAGGCTATATACTATATCAGTAGGACACTCAATGGACATGAAGTGAACTACACCTTCATTGAAAAATCATGCTTAGCAGTAGTATTTGCAACACAAAAATTGTGACACTATATGCTCACTCACACTGTCAAGCTTGTTGCAAAAATTGATCCTCTCAAGTATTTACTGAGCAAAGCAGCTTTAACAGGAAGGTTGGCAAAGTGGGTCATGCTCCTCAGTGAGTTTGACATTCAATATGTTGAAAGGCAGGCTATCAAAGGACAAGTCATCGCTGACCAACTAGCAGAAGCTCCATTATTAGACAGTCATCCTATGACCATGAATTTCCTCATGATATCCCTCAACATTACAACACAACCATGGCAACTTACTTCATGGATCCTACACACAAATACGGATCGGGCGTAGAATTTTATTTGTCACACCTCTTGGGCACACAGCCACCTGATCATAATAAAGCTTACCTTCCATTGCAATTCAACAATGTGGCAAAAATATGAAGCTTTGATCCTTGGAATCTTAAAGGCATATTGACTGAAAATCATAACTGTTGCATATGGAGGACTTTAATCATCTTATCAAGTCACAATGATTACCAAATCAAGGATGATACTCAATTTTATACAAGAGGCTGGTAGATGACTCAAGAAAATACTTCGTAAATTTGGAGTGTATACCAAGATCAGAGAATAAAGCAGCAGATGCCATGGCCACAATAGCATCTCTTTCTATAAATGCTTGAAACACAAGATCATCATTATAGATTTCATTAGAACAAGTATCAAATCCTACATAAAATCCCAAATCCCAAACTATAAGCCTTTTGATAGTGCCTAATTCTCCATTTCATGTAGAAGACATTTATACTTATTTAAAAGATAATATCTACCGCTGATCTTTTCTTGCAACCTAAAAGCACAACTTCATACTAATCCGCCAAACATACCATTATTATTTATACCTTACTGCCGAAAATTAGATGGTAATTTCTTTTGTGTTGCTTAGAACATAATTTAATCTACTTCCACTTCATATAATGAGGTCCATGAAGGAATTTGTGGTATACTATCTGGGCGTGTGGGATTGTTCTTTAGCCAAGAAACTCCTTCGCTTGGGGTATTACTGGCCACACATGGAGCAATAATCTTATAAGTTTGTCAAGAGATGTCAAAAATATCAGATTCATGGCAATCTTATACATGCACCAGCACAGGAGCTCCATCCATTCACAACTACATGGCCTTCTGTCAGTGGGGATTGGACTTGGTAGGGAAAATTAACCCATCTTCATCTAATGGACACAAGTTCATTATCACAGCAACATAATATTTTGCCAAATGTGGAGGGCGTTCCCTAACCCAACCACCGGGAAGTAACATCATCTTTCATACTTAATTATCTCATTTGTAGATATGGGATACCTCAGTCAATCATCATAGATAATGGCAGGCCTTTCAAGAACCAAGATGTCCAAGAGCTGTGTGAAAAGTTCCACATCCAACATCGCTTTTCAACCCCTTATTACCCTCAAGGTAATGGACAGGCAGAAGCTTTAAACAAAACAATCCTAAAGATTCTCAAGAAGACTGTAAATGAGGTAGGGCATGATTGGCATGTTCAACTTAACCCTGCTCTTTGGGCTTATAGGACTAGCATCAAAACACCAACAGGAGCTACACCATATGCCTTTGCTTATGGATCGAGGCAATATTATCTATCGAGAAATCCATCCCTTCTCGAAGTTTCACTAAAGGACTCATTCGTGATGAAGATTATAGGATCTCTAGACTTCAAGAATTAGAGCTACTTGATGAACCGACAACAAGTTGTCAATCATTTGACAGCCTATCAACAAAGATTATCTAGGAACTATAATCATAGGGTTGCTCAGTCTTCCAGATCGGAGACTTGGTCCACGGGAAAACTTGTAGAAATCAAGCAGAGAGGAGAAAGAAGGAAAATTTGAACTAACTGATAGGGCCTTATGCTATCATATATATCGGGCCTATGGATTAGAGACACCGCTGTCTACACCTTAAGGAGACATGTTGAAGGAACCTATGAACATCATTCATCTCAGCAATTCTACACTGAAGATATCTAGTGCATGGTCAATAAAGTTGTCTTGATGAAAACCTAGCAAACAGGAATCATGATGACAAAAAAATAATAAATATACAAAAAAATAAAAAAATAAAAAATAAAAAATAAAAAGAAAAAGAGAAAAAGAAAGAGGAAACAATAAAAACAAGTAATGAAAACCTGGCAAACAGGTGCTACTTGTGATTTTCACTAGCTCTTCTATCTATTTGGACACAATTTTGTCACAATTATTTCCTTTTATATCATTGGGGATAATCATTACTACTATCCATGTCATGACAAGGATATCATGTTTTACCTTGGCTTGGGGGAAACATCCTAGTGTTATTTGGTACAATGAACTTTCAGCTTAAATGGAAAGGCAGTCAAACATGACAACACCAAGTGACGATACTTGAAAAAATCCAAAAACATCAGAAAATCAAAAATCCAAAAACATCAGAAAATCAAAAATCCAAAAACATCATAAAGTTAAAAATCCAAAAACATTCATAAAATCAAAAACACAAAAATAGAGTCTGCATCAGTCAAAAGTAGAGTCTGTGTCAGTCAAACTACGTGGTCTCTGCGTGTATAACGTAGGCAAGACTAATCTTTGATCAGTCCCTGAGACCCCTAGGATAGATCTTTAGGTTACATCATTTGGTCAAACATCTGAGAATATAATGCACACATCAACACACACAATTTCAACATCGATGATCTAATCTAAATAATGATTTGAAAATACATTAAGTAGAATTTGAATTGTTGTACTTTTCTTTTTATCATTTGCTTATCATTTCTTTGGAGCTACTCAATGATGTATTGAACTAGAGAAGCAAGGAAGGAGAATGATACCTTTTTTTGTTTGTTGTTTGTGAGTTAGTCATTATTATTTTGTGAATTGTCGCGGGAAGTGCTCTACCAAGTATCATGGATGAAATTCCGATTCACTTAAGAAAATGATTAATTCTTATCTGTTTACGCAAGAAATGCTCAGGTCATCATTGGTCTATCTCATACCTTGAAGCTTGTGTTCACTTGCAATATCAAAAATCATGAAAGAAGTACTCAGGTCATCATTGGTCTATCTCATATCATTGATGCTTGTATTCACTTTCAACATTTTAAAAGCTCAGTGATGATACAAAGCAAAATCAAAAGATTGTTGAAATGACACTTAGATTTGTAGGGTAAAATAGATTTGCATGATAAAATAGATTGCATCCATATTAGTCTTGCATATGCATTTATAGATTGTTTCAAAGCTACTTTTCAATCTCAAAAGCTACATGTATGCCCTCTCCCCATCATATCACTATCTCTTCAATAATTCTTAGGATAATATATAATTGTTTTCCTAATCACCTCTTTCTGAATCATTTTCTTTCATTTCAATCATCTCAAATTCCATCCGATCTTAATCTATTAAGTCTAGCACAAATCATTTAATTGCAACCTTGTTTTTGTTCCCAACCTTGTTATAGGCCTTGATCCAATCATCATCATCATCGAGATGCATCTTTCCCTATCCTTTTGTGTTGTTTTGGGAGGTATCTTTCCCTCATCAACAACACTCTTATCATCATCATCATCATCAATCAATCTTGGCTTGCAACTTGACCAGGGCAACATCACGTTTATCCTTGAATCCATTTGTGTTTACTTACTTTTCATCTTCTCCTTCCATTATCTCTTCCTCATCCCATCTCCTAGCCTATTCATCATTTTGCATCATCAAGTCTCAGTACATTAATCACTCCTATACTGGGGCATATCATATCAATCAAAGAAGTCAAACCACATTGCCTAATCAAATCTGAATCAGCTCTTATGAGACTTTGATCAAATCTTGTGAGCATCTATCATTGATCCTCGCCTATCATGAGGTCAATTATCAATCAATCAATCATTGATCCTTGCCTATCATGAGGTCAATCAATCATCAATCAATCATTGAATCTCACCTATCATGAGATCAATAAATCTTCTAAGCTATCAGGATCATCAATCATCATCATAATCAATTGAAGGAATCAATATTTCTTTATCGGGAGATAAATTGTTTCATCATTGTTTCTTCATCAAATCATCATAAAAATTTAAAAATTTGAAAAATCATAAAAAATTCAACATTCATCAATTTATCTCCCTAGGGGGCATACATCGCTATCATTTCAAAATCCAACATTTGGGGCAAATCAGGGGCAAATTTTAAACTTTTCGTCAAAACTGGCAGCTAAGGCAAAATCATTCTTTGAAGCAATGCGTAAACACATCACTTCAAAGAGGGGTAAAATGTAGACACCTAAAAATGGTCTGGAGAATCTAATTAATTAAATACGACTTATTTGATTAATTAATCTTAAATTCATCTACTTAATAAATAAATAGAAATATTTATTTATATTAAGTTCATTATTAATTCTTCTATTTCTTTCTTAATTAAATAAACAAAATTAAAAACTTTGTTTTATTTAATCATTATCATTATTACTTCTTTTTATATCATAAATACACAAATTAAATAATTTGTGTTATTTAAGTCACATTTCTTCTTAATTAAATAAAGATCTCTAAAATCTTTTATTTAATTATCATTCTCCTTTTAATTTAATAAACAAACCCTATAGTTTGATTTATTAAATTATTTATTCCTCTTTTGCTAAATTTAAAAATAAATAAAAATATTTAAATTTATGCATAAATTTTACCACTATTCACTCACCAATAAAATTAAATTTTTCAAAATTTAATTAATGGCACTGCCATTCACGGGAAAAGCTTCAGGGACAAACTTGTAGGAAATTCTCTCAACAACCTTCCACCCACCTTCCCTCTTATCTTGCCTGGTGTTTTCATGGGGAGAAACCATTCTCCATGATCAGCTCCATCTTCTCATCCCATGCCCTTCAATTCTCCAGATGGAATCACAACCCCTCATCCCGTATTCCTGTGCAATTGTGCTGCCGTGAAAGCTATAAATACAGCTCTTGGGCTACAGGAAAAGGATCTCAACTTATGTAATCTTACTCTGCAGGTTTCCAAAGCATCCAAGCATCCAAGCAATCAAGCATTCAAAGCATTCATTCAGCATCCATCAAGCAGCAATCAAGCATCCAGCATTTGCAGTCATGGCTGCCATTACAATAGATTTGCATATTTAATCACATAGGATTAGAATTAGTTCATTTCTCATTCTCTAAGTGTCATTTCAACAGTTTAATTAGCTTACAAATCTGAGAGCTAAGTAGATTAGAGAAATCTTTAGAGTTAGAGAGCAATAGGATAGATTTCTGAAGATTTGTAGTTTAAATTAGTTTAAATTCTTTAAATCTTAGATGCAATGTCCTATTTAGAAGCGTAGATGCATGTTTAATTTGTTTTCCCCATTCTACCGCTTACAA